>CAKOAT010741820.1:414310-441908 GCA_932364175.1 Eruca vesicaria subsp. sativa | reverse complement strand
ACTTAGAAGTAAGTCGTCCAGCTCATCCAGAAGACTTACAAGTAAGTCTTCTACGCGAACAGATCTGGAAAAAAATTCAATTTCATACCTTAAACTAAGTGAGATGACTTTCTTAGCACACAAAGTCTTCTCCAACCACCCAGAATATCAAATGAAAGTAACCCACCAAGAATTGTATGCTTAAATGGCTCTATCAACCTTAAAAAAATTTAAATCAAAAGCTTGGGTTTTTTGTATGAATATGGAGACAAAGAGAAAGAGATGTTGTTTTTAGTTCATAACAATTGAGAAAGAGAGAGTGTAAATCGATTTTTGGTGCATTAAGAGCTTCAAATTGGTTGTTCATGGTAGTTAGGGTATTGATGGCAATGTCAATCTTGTAAATACTTGAAGATGATGAGGTTGAGAGAGTAAAAAAATAATTTTCAAAAAAATGAAAAGAAAAAAGTGTAATGGTATTTTCGTAAATAATGTGAACAGATGGGGTGAATAAGACAAATGAAAAATCAAAAAACAAGAAAGGTTAGTTTTGTGTTTGACTTTGAGTTTTGAGTCAAATTTGCAAAAATCCCTTCAAATTAAGCATAGTGCATTATTTTCATACTCGAATATTGTTAACTAAACATGCTGAAAATATTTAAAGTTATAAATTGTGAAAAAAATTCTAATATGAAAACTCGCACATTTTATTGATTTTTATATCTATAATTAAACTCCAACATGGTTGGAATGGCCATTTAGTTTATTAAATTAAAAACTTGATATAATATTAGCTGGTGGTGAACGTAAAGTCTTAAACACAAGAAAAGATTAATTTGTGGATACAAGTATCAGTATCAATATGAATCGAGATTCAAATTCTGACTATAGTACAGTACAAATTTACATATTGAGTTCATGTCTTAAAAATTGGTTATTCTCATGATATGAAAGAAAATAATAAAATCCGTTTTGGTTATAAGATATACCGACCATAATACAAAAGAAGAAAAAAGAATAGAAAGAAAGTGAGGGAAAATGGTGGCGTACTAAGACTGTGGGAAGATTAATGAGTGAAGGAAAAGATGGGTATCTTTTATCTCTCATTTTCTTTTATCCCTCTCTCTCTCTCTCTCTCTCTCTCTAATATAATATACATTCATCTTTCAGCTTTTTAAATGTATTTTATATTTCCCCTTTGAGCGAGAAAAGAGTTGCAGAGAGATCTTTGAGTCTGACACAGAGACCAAACTCACATAGCAATCACACACACACATCTCCATAAAACATAGGTATGTATATAAGTGCATATTCGTGAGTCTGTTTCTCTCCCTCTTTCTCTTTGATACCAATTCTCTAATGTAACTTTCCTTTTGCAGCTTGAGATTATGATCATGAAACACGTGCATCATCAGATCTCTATCAATCCAGGTTCTTCATCTTTCTTTTCTTATTTTTATATAATTTTCAATTTCCCCCTTAGCTCTATTATTTTATTATTTTATTCTCAATCATGATTATATCTTAATTTTCATATCCTTCAATCTCTCTTTACTCTCTTCTGCCTCTTCTTGATGTGATCAACAATTCTTTCTTTCTTCCATGTTCTCATATATATGGATCTATATGAACTTATAGTGTTTCTTGTTTTTTCTTTCTTTTTGTGTGTGTCTTTAATTAATCAGCTTAGTGAAAGAAGATCAACAACGTTTCACTCGTGCGTAAAAAGTATATACTAAATAGATGGCTTCTTACTTCCACGGCAACCCACCGGAGATATCAGCCGGATCCGACGGTGGTTTACAGACGTTGATCCTCATGAATCCAACGACCTACGTTCAATACACTCAACAAGAAGACGACTCAAACAACAACACCAATAGCAACAACAACAACAACAATAACTCAAACCACAACAACAATAGTTTTGTCTTCCTCGATTCTCACGCGCCGCCCCAAAACACGAGCCAGCAGTTCGTAGGAATACCACTCTCGGGCCATGAAGCTGCTTCCATTACAGCCGCCGACAACATCTCTGTACTTCACGGATACCCTCCGCGCGTGCAGTACAGCCTCTACAACAGCCACCAGGTGGATCCCACTCACCAACAAGCCGCGTGTGAGACTCCACGCGCGCAGCGAGGCCTGTCTTTGACTCTCTCATCTCAACAGCAGCAGCAACAACATCAAAACCAACACCATACTCTCCATCACGTCGGGTTCGGGTCCGGACCAGGAGAGGATATACGGGTCGGACCAGGCTCTACAGGATCGGGAGTAACAAACGGGATAGCGAATCTTGTGAGCTCTAAGTACTTGAAGGCAGCGCAAGAGCTTCTAGACGAAGTAGTCAACGCGGATTCTAACGACATCAACGCTAAATCTCAACTATTCTCGTCGAAGAAAGGGAGTAGTGGAAATGATAATAAAGCTGTCGGAGAATCTTCCACCGGCGCCGGAGAAGGTTCTGGTGGTGGAGGAGAAGGTTCCGGGAAACGTATAGTGGAGCTAGGGACGGCGGAGAGGCAGGAGATACAGATGAAGAAAGCAAAGCTGAGTAGTATGCTTCACGAGGTAACAACAAAAACACTCAATATACCTAACTAAGTGATCTCTTATATCACACATGAAGTGGACTTCAAAAAGCTTTCGTTAAGATTTTTAGTCATTTTCACTTCATATTATATTTTTACTCTATTTTTTTTTTTCAAATCAACAATCTTATCGAGTTCCTCTCTTTATTTCAGAAAGACTAAAATCATTTATAGTCTATCCCTATATTTATCTTTATCGTATCATTTAGAAGCAAATCAACTCAAATCCACCAATAGTTATTCTTTAAAAGTAAAATATCTATTTTTTACATTTACGAAAATAAACAGTATTCTTCTATTTTTATTTTAAATATAGTATTTTTAGGAAATAGATTTAAATAAATTCTAAATCTACTCTAGAGTTATCATATCTTTGAAGAAAATTAGTACTAACATATATCGGAGATGGTTAACTATTTTTATACTCATTTTTATCAAAATAATGTATATTCTAGAGTTTTCACACTTATTATAAAAACACTTAAAACTTTGATAATCAATGTATTATTTCTGTGTTTATAAGCTATTTCCTATGATTTTTAACCAATCAAAATTCAGTAAACATAATTAATATTTTTGAATTTTTGAATTTGTCATTATTATTTACATTGAAAATGTAAAACATAAATCTCTTAAAAACAATTTTTTATTCTAAAACATGAATCATTCTGAAATGGAGGGAGCAAATAACATATAAGTCAATCATATAAGTTTACCATAATTCATAAGCCTCTCATGTGACGTTATTGCTTGGGAATAGGTGGAGCAGAGATACAGACAGTATCACCAACAGATGCAGATGGTGATCTCGTCGTTCGAGCAAGCGGCAGGGATAGGTTCCGCGAAGTCATACACGTCACTCGCCCTGAAGACCATATCAAGACAGTTCCGGTGCTTAAAAGAGGCGATCGCTGGTCAGATAAAAGCGGCCAACAAGAGCCTTGGCGAGGAAGATTCTGTCTCTGGTGTTGGGAGGCTTGAAGGGTCGAGGCTCAAGTTCGTAGACCATCACTTGAGACAGCAGAGAGCTCTTCAGCAACTTGGAATGATTCAACATCCTTCTAATAACGCATGGAGACCTCAACGTGGTCTCCCTGAACGAGCTGTCTCAGTTCTCCGTGCTTGGCTCTTTGAACACTTTCTTCACCCGTAAGTAACTTTCACAACATCTATACACATACATTACTTTCATGTTATACAATGTTTTATGCGGATTTTAAATNGAGAGCTCTTCAGCAACTTGGAATGATTCAACATCCTTCTAATAACGCATGGAGACCTCAACGTGGTCTCCCTGAACGAGCTGTCTCAGTTCTCCGTGCTTGGCTCTTTGAACACTTTCTTCACCCGTAAGTAACTTTCACAACATCTATACACATACATTACTTTCATGTTATACAATGTTTTATGCGGATTTTAAATATTTCCGACGCATAATAGCGTCTCCAAATTTAAAATTTTCATTTATATTTAAACTAAGTCTTGTCTTTGTTTATGTTATAGATACCCTAAGGATTCGGACAAGCACATGCTAGCCAAACAAACAGGACTCACTAGGAGCCAGGTACATACGCTTTAATGATTCTTGTGTTAATTAAGGAAACGTACGTATTTTTATAAATGGATTTTTTTTTTATTCTTATTAGGTGTCAAACTGGTTTATAAACGCGAGAGTTAGGCTATGGAAGCCGATGGTGGAAGAGATGTACGTGGAGGAGATGAAGGAGCAGGGAAAGAACATTGGATCCATGGAGAAGACACCTAACTTGGATCAAAACAACGAAGATTCTGCTTCTAAATCAACGAGTAACCAAGAGAAGAGTCCCATGGGAGGAGGCGCAGACAATTACCATCTGAATCCTAATCACAATGGTGACCTAGAAGGCGTCACAGGAATGCAAGGTAGTCCCAAGAGGCTAAGAACCAGCGAGGAGACAATGATGCAGCCTATAAATGCTGATTTCAGCTCGAACGAGAAGCTCACAATGAAGATTCTAGAAGAAAGGCAAGGGATTAGATCAGACGGTGGATACCCTTTCATGGGGAACTTCGGACAATACCAAATAGATGAGATGTCAAGATTCGAGGTAGCTGTCTCGGACCAGGAGCTCTTAGCGCAACGGTATTCAGGAAACAATAATGGCGTGTCACTCACGCTAGGGTTACCTCACTGTGATAGCTTGTCGTCCACGCATCACCAGGGTTTCATGCAGACTCACCATGGGATTCCGATAGGGAGAAGAGTGAAAATAGGAGAAGCAGATGAATATGGAGCCGCCGCCTTAAACGGTGGCGGAGGCTCGGCCGTGGCCGTGCATTCATCAGCCGCAGCAGCCGCTGCGTACAATGGGATGAACATGCAGAACCAGAAGAGATATGTGGCTCAGTTATTGCCTGACTTCGTTGCTTAAACCAATGAGCAACCAACAAAGGTTATCTATACATTAGTATTCAAATTAGTATATATAGTTTTTCTTATACCATTGAACCAAAACAAAGAACAAAATTTAATTTTAGTCTTTGGTTATATGGCCGACGGTTGTATATCGATTTTTGTAATTTCTTTTTCGTTTTTATTGGGGGATGGATAGGATTATATGTATATGGGATTAGTTACGTGTAATAGCTTGCTTTTGGGTGTATACCAACATATANTAGTCTTTGGTTATATGGCCGACGGTTGTATATCGATTTTTGTAATTTCTTTTTCGTTTTTATTGGGGGATGGATAGGATTATATGTATATGGGATTAGTTACGTGTAATAGCTTGCTTTTGGGTGTATACCAACATATATTTTTACTTTTTGTTTTGTTGTAATAATAAGATAGTCGTGAGTTATCCGATATGCTACGATGCTTAAATAATATATCTCTTTTTAACAGTAAAAGAATCACAGAATAAATCTAATTAAGGTGCTGCTTGAGCTTGACCCAAAAGAAGAAGAAAAATTCTAACTGTATAAAGTCATCAAAATATTGTATGCGGAGTTAGAACTTGGAAAATTTATTTTTTTAGAAGTGGATGTGTGTTGGACACATATTCAAATAAATTATACCAATTTACACTTCGAATAAAATTTAATACTTAAAAATCAGATTCAGAATTTAGATTGTAATTAGGTCAATTAATTATAAATATTAGTATGTAAAATCTTAATACTCGTCACATGTATCACCGCTATTTTTATTTTCCTAATTTCAAAAAAAAAGTCAAAAGCTCAAAATAAGATTTTAGGAATTGTTGAAAAATAATTTAGATTTTAAACATCATATATAATAAGATAATATTATCAATTTAAGATGACAAACGTTTATAAAATGTGTTCTAATTGTTCTTTTAACATACGTCAAAAATGGAATTCTTTCAAATATTTTCAAAACATTTTAAGAAATATTTTTGTTCTTCCAACTCATCCTCACCATGAACCATGCATTCAAATGAGAGAAAAAAGTTCATCCCTTGGTCAAAATAGATAATTTATCCCATGCTTGAGTTACAGTATCAAAATCTCGCATTCGCAAACTTGTCTATCCATAAATGTAAAGCATAAGAAATGGGTTACAACGATTGGGCATTGGAGCCCATTTCATCAAGCCAGACGAATAAGAATTACAAGAAAAAAAATAAAAAAATCTCAACCGACCCGTTAAGAAAAACAAACACACTACAATGTTTAGCTATTCAGTGATCACAACAATTACTCCTTCCCAGATTTTTTCCCTACATCACCATTTTGTTGAGGCCCAGTTTAATGACTTTTACAACACATTCAACGACTTTAAAAAAATGAGATCCATTTAAACTTTAAGCCCTTCCTTATGCGTAAAGACTGTACAGATCAAACCAGCTGTGATCGGATTGGTTTGATTTCTTTATATCTGAACCAGACTAGTCATGGCCCTCATGGTGCTTACTTACAGATATTAAATGGACTTGTTAATCCCCACGATGTTGCATCGTACTATATTATATTACTTTTTCATATATTTTTAGTATCTACATATTATGATGTAATACAGATTTCATATACATATACGGCATGAAATACTAGGTGGCGTTTCATGAAAATCTCGAAAAACTTTATACTAAAAAGAAGAAAAGGAATTCTAAAACCATATATTTAAAATTGATGCAAGATCTTCAGATTCATTGTATCTAGAAGTTGCAAATGTTAGTCGTAAAGTAAGATTATATTGGTAAATATCTTTTAAACCGTGTTATTTTGCGTGTGGTGTGGCATAAGCTGTTGAAGCTCCACGCTAGTGATTTGAAACCAGCAGTACTAGGATACATTTTGGCCCCGTATATGTAAATATTTGATTGTTGCTTTAGACAATTTCATCCCAATACGTTTCATACTTTTTGCTGTTGATATTTACAATTTTATGTAATTCCCAAGTACACATTGAAGTTTCTTTTTTTTTTTTTTTTTTTTGATCAATACACATTGAAGTTTCATGTTCAGATTCTATTTGAAATTTTGATCAGTGAGAATCGATTAAATCATACACTAATTATTTTTTTTTGGTAAAATCATACACTAATTTTGCTAAAGCATGTGTAAAGTTCCTGTCAGAAACTCATTTACACAACATGACTTTTCATGAAATGCCCATATTATATTTTGAACTCCTACATATCTAGTATAGGGGCAGTTCTCATAAAAAATAATCAAATACTGTCCATTTTATTAGACTTTGACACCTAAATAGACAGCCGTTTACAATTATACCATGATCCACGTCACAGAATTGTCAAAGTAAGTATGAAATCACGAAAAAACGGTTTGATGAGATGTCAATATTCAAAATTTTGAAGAAAATCCTGGAAAAAATTGAACATAATTATTAATAAGTTATAAGTTTAAATGGGTCCAACTGACCGTAATGGCACTTAATTAATTAGGTCTTGTCGGTAACAAAAGAAGAAACATTCAAAGGAAACTAACATTTCATTAGCTAGATTTAGAAGTAAACGTTACCCATAACCATTGTTTTGCAATCTTGGACATTGTAAACGACGTTAGAGTAGCATATGCCATGCCAAGCACTGTTGTTGTTGTTGTTTTTTTTTTTTTTTTTTGCTTAAATGCCAAGCACTGTTGTTACCCATAAGTAACAGCCAACCTAAAACTCAATGCTTGGCATTGATATCCCTTAGATTTGCTTCGTATGATTATACTTCCAATAGAATAGCTTCACTACAAGAAAAACTTGACTTTGAGATTACAATATGCGACTACATTAATAGTTACAAAACTGTGAAACCAATTTGTAACTTCAGCGCCACTATTTTGCTACCTTCACAGCAGTGGCAAAGTCGATGTACTCTTGTAGTGCCTATGCCACACCAATCACTGTTGATCTGCTTAAGTTAAGCACTAAGCAGCCTAGCTAACTACACTCACTTCAGCATCTACATGTGTAGTTGTCAGTTAGAACCAACAGCTCCTATCACCAGGTAGAGGCTTTTCGTCATAAATGTCTCTAAAATGTTATTTTAAGATCTTCATGTTACATTATTGATCATTTTAGCCTGAGTGTCGGCTCAATCTCTCATTTCACCCAACTACACAAATTCCACAAATAAAAAAACTTGATCATTTTTTCATACATTTGCTTTATATATATTTTTCTCAATTCTAAGATTTTGTATAACAATTGTAAACTTTTGGTATCTGTTACTTATACAAACAATTACGTTAAATTTATATGCTAAAGATGACAAAGTACTAACAAATATGTCCGTTACTGTTAGTTTGCTACGACGCCACAAGAAAAAGAAAGAATCAGAAGTCAAAAGGGATGGCAAAAACTGTGTAAAACTAAAAAAAGAAACAATCAATTATGACATGTGAGTAAAAATAAACTAGACACAAAACTTTCACTGTTCTCTTTACCACCGTCACGACCCAATGACTATCTTTACTTCATTGTCTTATCTGTTTGGTTCCCTTTTGAAAAGTCAAATCTCTCATACGTCTCACGTGTTTTTTAAAACATATATTTTCGTACACCACCCAACTGAAACGTAAACGAAAGTCAAATCTATGTTCCTCGTCCGTTCCATAACAAAACAATACTAATAAACCTTACATAGGGGCAGGTTTATTCTTGTTTTGGCATATATATGGACAGCTTTACAAAGAGTATATGTATTTTCCGTGTTTTGACTTTTTAAACTATTTGTGCATTTCAACCATTTCATTTATATTTAAAGCACCCAAGCTCCTCTCCTCTCTCTTATTATTCAAACCAATTCACATCTTCCCAAGACCCAACTACTACAACTTGTAGCAAGAAAAAATATACTATAGTTTTTGTCTTGTTTCCTCAGATTCTTTGTTCAATATAGTTCATATTGGTTCTCCTCAAAAATTCACAACCTCTTCATTACTATTAATTTCCATGGATGAAGAGATCGAGATTCCTCCCTTCTTTCTTTGCCCAATCTCTCTAGAGATCATGAAAGATCCGGTGATAGTCTCTACTGGAATAACATACGACCGAGACAGCATCGAGAAATGGCTCTTTTCAGGAAAGAAGAACTCGTGTCCGGTCACAAAACAAGACATAACCGACGCAGATCTCACACCAAACCACACTCTTCGCCGTCTCATCCAATCTTGGTGCACTCTAAACGCGTCCTACGGAGTAGAGAGGTTCCCGACCCCGAGATCTCCCATCTGTAAAGCTGAGATAGAAAAGCTCATTAAAGATTCAGCCTCCTCTCATCAAAACCAGGTCAAATGTCTCAAAAGACTTCGTCAGATTGTGTCGGAGAACAAGACCAACAAGAGGTGTTTAGAGGCAGCGGGAGTACCTGAGTTTTTGGCTAACATCGTAAGCAACAACAAGTCAGAGAACGTGTTTGACTCTTCAATGAGTTTGACCGACGAAGCACTCAGCTTACTCTACCATCTTGAGACTTCAGAGAGTGTCCTCAAGAACCTTCTGAACAACAAGAAAGGTAGCGATATCGTAAAGTCTTTGGTCAAGATCATGCAGCGAGGGATGTACGAATCTAGAGCCTATGCAACTTTGCTTCTCATGAACATTCTTGAAGTAGCGGAGCCAATGCAGATTATGAATCTGAAGCCATTGGTATTCACTGAGATCGTCCATATCCTGGACGACAGGATCTCACACAAGGCGACAAAAGCTGCTTTGAATATATTGGTGAACATATGTCCATGGGGAAGGAACAGACACAAGGCCGTTGAAGCTGGAGCGGTCTCTGTGATGATTGATCTTCTCATGGACGAGAGCTTCTCATCAGATAGGAGAGGTCCAGAGATGGCGATGGTGGTTCTTGATCTGTTGTGTCAGTGTGCGGAGGGACGAGCTGAGTTCTTGAATCACGGAGCAGCTATAGCAGTTGTGTGCAAGAAGATACTTAGGGTTTCGCAAACGGCGAGCGATAGAGCTGTTAGGGTTTTGTTATCGGTGGGAAGGTTCTGCGCGACGCCGGCTTTGCTGCATGAGATGTTACAGTTGGGGGTCGTATCGAAGCTTTGTCTTGTGCTTCAGGTTAACTGTGGAAGCAAGACTAAAGAGAAGGCAAAGGAGTTGCTTAAGTTGCACGCTAGAGTTTGGAAGGACTCGCCTTGTATTCCAAGAAACATGATTATTGCATATCCCTCGTGATGAAAACCAAGAACACAAACGTACAGTCATGGAAACGAGTCTGATTCTCAATGAGTGCAAACGCTTATATGAGAAATTTGTTGAAAATACTACTGGTTATTATTCCTATAATTATTCAGAACTTCTTAGATTACTTTTTCTATACATTTGATGTTCAAGCTGTAGATAATAGGGGGAATTGTTCATCAAATTATTTTTCTTACAAAAAAAAACTGCAAAGATATGAATGAAATCACATGTTTCATGGCTATTCTCTCTTGGTTTTCGTATTTTTTTTTATTTATTATTTTCCAGCATTTTAATTTTCGACTAGAATAATTTTCTTGACTAAGTAAGAAGCATATGTCAGTGTTATAACATTCAACTTGATATCACATTGTTACAATGTTAATTTGATTAACTAACCAAACATATGTTACCTCACTTCTAATTGAAAAATCTGTGTTGGTAACACGAATTAATATAGCACGAAAAATAGCTTACCAGGTTACCAAAATAATAAAACAAGAATTAAAAAAAATAATCAGATCGCATCTGGTTGAATTTAATTCTTAAATTTATTTTATTGCCTTCACAAGAAGGTTATACTCTTGCATCGAATTTAATATAATTACGAAAAGCCTCTTCGTTGTTAGAAAAATTACTAGATTTATCATTGACCAACTAAATTAGACTTGTAATTACTTCAGGACGCAGTCGAGAGTGAGGACGAATATATGGATGTGAAAATATAGAATACTACACTAATAGCCACCGAAAGAAAAATAGAAATAAAGAAATTGACACCGAATATAATAAGAATAAAGAGCAGGCTAGTGTTGAACCATACCACCCACCTATCTGAACCATCTCACATAAAAATAGTTGGAAACAAGTGAAAATATTCCCGTTGGTTTCGCTAGTGTGATAACTTTTTATTTAACAAAACATAGAAGCAGTCATATATTGCGAGCAGCTCACAAAATCTAGATGCTTTAATTTTATAATTATAAAAGTAGATCCAGACTGGACCACATCTTGTAGCTGTGAACAGACAGAACACATAAGAGATTCATAAATAATACAAACAAAAGTCATCAACTTGATAAATAAACCAGTTGTGTTTGTGCTGTTTCTCTCAACCATCTCAAATGCCTTCTTATCTTATGGTCTTTTTGTTGTTATTGTTGTTCTTTCTAATAGGCTGGTAGTTTTTCTGGTTGGAATTTACTTTGACGTGTTATTTTCTAAATCGAAAGAGCGAGTAAAGTTGTATGGAACGATTTGATTATGTACCGTAGTGAAGTCTTTCTCAAGCCTAACATGAGAAATGTCATGAACCGGAGGATTATAATGTTTTGTTATTTCCTATTCTTAATTGTATCAGATTTTGAGGTATATATAATAAAATGGTATTCACCTTGACCTCATTGCCTTCTCTATTTTGTAAGGGTTTATGAATTCATTTCGCTTGCGATTTCATAACAAAATCTTAGACGAATGATATTGTTTACTAAAGTGTTGATGTTCCCATAATAAATTCAACGCTAGATAATGTAGGGTTTCGAACCTTACCCTAATGTCTTTGAATTTAAATGCGCCATATAAAGTTCATTCAATACAAGGGAAAGGAGAGACATCTGATCAATGTGATGGCGAAGTGGTTTGATTCTCGAGAATAGAGGAGAGCTTTGTTTATTTAGATTCCTCACAACGGCAAAATAGCAATTTTATGAAAATACTTTAGATCAAAGTTGCATTTTTTTTTGTTCTAACGATCAAAGTTGCATTTTTTTTTGTTCTAACGATCAAAGTTGCATTAGTTTGTAAAAAGAACATTTTTTTTTTGCTTGAATAAATTTAACATTTTTTCAACAAAAAATAAAGTTCACTCTATATATGCTTTTCAATGTATAGTATAGGTAAGCATGGAGTAGTCTGTCGTTCTTCCCTTTCCATGGGACTTGCCACTTGGAATAGTAATTGCGACAACAAAACTTAACGTAACTCCCGTTAACAATACTTTTTGTATGTATACAGTTTGGTAGAGGAGGATAATCCACGTATTTAATTATTTATATCAATTTTTATGAATTTCATTCCTTGATGTTTTGATCCATTTATACAGTCCAATAGTTTAGGTGCATTAAAAAACGCACGGTCTCTTGTATATTTTGTTTGTGCATGCAATAATCTACGCATACATATATCATAAATCTGTGGACCGGACGTGAACGACCAAACAACTTTGACGCCGCAAATACAGACTTGATTCTATTCGCTGGTCGTATCGTATGAGGTGATTTTCACTGCAACGTATGGTTTAAACTAAAACTAAACGAATCCACGTGATTTTAAATTGATAAATATAAAAGGACGTAACAAAGACACGTAAAGCACCCACTCTACGACTATGGTTTTAACCTTTGACCCGCTCACACTTTATATAATTTTATTATTCAACTTATGATTTTGACAAATTGCCAAACCTACATAATTTCTTAGCCAACCAATAACTTGCAGATAAAATTTAAAGCGTTTCTGTCACTCTGTGTCCATACAGATTTACGGCCATATATTGTCAACAAGCTAAGCTTTGTGGGTTGTGACAATGACAGACATAGTTGGACATATATGGCTAGAAACTGGAACGATGGTATCATGGTAATCGTAGGACTATCACGGTCAGATTATCAGCCAATACAGTATATATAAACCTAATCTTAGTTAATATAACCGTTCATTTAGTATTTTAGTGAGGC
Organism: Eruca vesicaria subsp. sativa; assembly: GCA_932364175.1. Classification (NCBI taxonomy): domain Eukaryota; kingdom Viridiplantae; phylum Streptophyta; class Magnoliopsida; order Brassicales; family Brassicaceae; genus Eruca; species Eruca vesicaria. The sequence goes on along the minus strand of CAKOAT010741820.1, from coordinate 428,946 downwards.
TTGTAACGTTAAGTCTTGTATAAACTGGTTGCTTGCTCCTCGAATCTCCAGGGGCCTGGGCTTGCAAATATTTATTCTAGTAATCTAATTTATGAGTTTTTATGTCTAATGCTCAACTCTGAAGGAGACAAGGAGTGAAGGGTGCCACCGTGCCAGTAACCCGTTTTGGTACCTTTTCATGCGATATATAGCAAAGTGTTGTACTAGTTAGCTGGCATTTAAAGTGAATGAATCATCAAAACTGTGAATTCTATCTTCGTTATGGGCTGAGGAAGCGATGTGGCTAAAACCCATAACCCATGAAAGCCCAATGAGAAAAAAATTTCGTAAACAGAAAGGCTTGCTCTTTTTATAACGGGAAACTAATCTCTAAGCCCAAGGTCGTTGAAATTTTTTTTTTTTTTGGAAAGATGGACGTTGAAAATTTTGTTGTCATGTTTTCTTTCTCAATCATTTTTGTTATCATGTTTCAATCATTTTGGTAGATGGTATGCTTAAATATATATTCGTGGTGGTCAGTTGGTAGGCAACTTGCTTACAAGATTCTTATACAGTATGGCACGCTCGTTTATACATACGTTTTCTCTGTATTCCTATATGTATATTCAATTTCAAATATATCTTTCTATATGTTCTGTTATGATGTTTTAATCATTGTAAGCGCTCTATTCCGTATATTAAAAATAAACATCATGCAGGCATGCAACGACGCATTAAGTTTATGATAACAACTGTGCACCGTATCGGGTGGGTGACTGGTGTAAACTTGTAATAACTATTTGGCCGTGAAGTGGAAAAAAAAGAGAGAAGACGATTAACATTGGCTAAATTCAACTTTTAGCTGATGTGCTTAATGATTTCTTAATTCTTGTTGTCAACATCTGGTTTTAATAATACAAAAACGTTAATGTCCATAACTTAAATTGTTGAATTATATTGTATAACTTATGACTAGCAAAGACAAAAGTTTATTACATTAATGGCTCTTTTAGAGATTTTATAGAGGACAAATAATTTTAATGTTTCCAGTTTGTGGAGAGATTTCAGAGTTTTGGATCGGGAGATATAGTAATCCACAAGCCTCCAACCAAATTTCTCTAAAATCTCTCTCTAACTTTAACATTGCAAGAGCTAATCATGTAACCGCCAAACCCACGCCAGCTTACAAAAAAAGATACTAATAGTAAAATAATACTGCAACTCGAAGAAGTACAGAAGGAAACAACCGTTACGTAGGTCACAAAATCAGTGAATAGATTAAAAAAAATCACAGATAAAGGGGGCGATTGGTTGGACTGTAACTGTAGAAATTTTACTGTAGAAATTAGTCTGTAGAAATTTTGGATGTAGCTGTATCTAATGTAGCTGTAGAAATTAAATGAGAAAAAATGAAAAAAAAAGATATTCCTAAAGCAATCCTACAGCAGTATTTTTTTGCTTTAGAAAATGAGGCTCCTACAACCATTTTTTTAAATTTTTGACTTTAGCTTTAAAAACTAGTTAAAGCATGATTGGTGATTTATATGGTTGTAGATAGAAAATAAAGCTAAAGTCACTAGTTAAAGTCCAACCAATCATCCCCAAAGGATAATTAAACGTAGCTTAACAACAAGATTAATACGCGTATCAACGAAGACACTGACTTAAAAAAAAAAAAAAAAAATTTACGACCTGATGACGTCAAATAATTTAAATCTCTTTACTACTTTTTGCAACATTAAAATATCACAATTCCGTTTGGACTCGATTAAAACCGTAATAGTAGAAACATATTGTTCGCGTAATACTCTATATGATAACTAATTAGAAGAAAAAATGAATTAGCAAAAACGATCTCATTAATAATCTGTTACCTCTTTTTCACTTAACTTTGATAGTCATTTGATTAAAGATTTAAAATCCATCTATGTTCTTTCCGAACTAATTGTTTTTTTACCACATCTTATAATACGAACAAAATCAACAATCTTGATCTCGTTTGGGTCAAAATCTTATCATGACGTGGAATAACGAATTAATGTGTACATGCTTATACAACTTACAGTTACAATATTAATTTATATTAGAAATTTCAGAATTACTAAATCCAAAAGTCACACCATGCTTGCTTTGTCAAGCTTTCTTATCTTCATTCACATGCATCTCCTCTTTCTTTCTAATACCGTTGACTTTTGATAATCTCAAGATGCTTCAGTTTACATGTCTTAAAAAATCAAATAGCTAACCAAACATTTCTAATATCTCTCTTCTCCCTCCTCCAAAACCCCATCAACCCGCAACCGCCATGAACGCCTTCCAACCACCTCCCCCGATGCCAGGCTACAACCACCTCCTAGGTACGGACGACATCGGTGGATTCAGATACGGTATTGGAGTCTCCATAGGAGTGCTCCTCCTCATCACCACAATCACCCTCACCTCCTACTTCTGCACACGTAGACAGCTCTCTTCTTCACCTTCTCAAAATAGTCAAGACTCAACACGCGTTCACCACCATCTCCACCACCATGTCATCATCGACGTCGTCCAAGGTCTAGACGAGGACACCATTCAAAGCTACCCGAAGCTCCTCTACTCTGAAGCGAAAGGAAGCTCAACGTCGTCGTGTTGTTCAATATGCTTAGGAGACTACAAGGGGAATCATCTGCTGCGTCAACTCCCGGATTGTAACCATCTCTTCCACCTTAAATGTATAGACACGTGGCTTAGACTCAACCCTACATGTCCTGTCTGCAGGACTTCGCCGCTTCCTACTCCTCTCCCCACTCCTCTTGCCGAGGTTGTCCCCTTAGCCTCCACCGTTGCTACCACTAGGATGTCCTAATTATTTGCTTTTATAGCTGGATAATCCTGAAACGAAGTCAAGCCTAATCTTTGGGGAAATTTTTCTTTTTGAACTCTTGTTTAGTTACTTGTATACTTTCATTTTTTGGTCACTAATTGATCATTGTATATATTCTTTGAATCCAAATATCTCTAAATGAAGGTAAGTTTTACATTTTTTGTTCGATAGAATACTTTGAGTTTTGTCAAGTTGAATTCTATATACGTACAAGGGAATAATTAAAGTCATGTTGAAAATCGTGGAGAGGGACTTGAAATATGTTTATTCATTCTTCGCTTGTATTGAACTTTTGGTCTCTGACAGATCATTCAAATAAAATATATGAGACGTCAATAAAAACAAGAAAAATAAACGATAACAAGTTTTTTTTTTTTTTTTTTGAACTAATTCTAAACGATAACAAGTTGGAAACTTATAATGACATTGAAGCCGCTAGGCGTTTAAAACGGATTACGTACACAAGACTAAACAAAAAGTAGATATTTCAGCGGTGCATTTGTCTTATTTGGTGAATACCAGCCTATATGTCATACGAGAAAACCTGTAAGAGGAAGAAAACAGGTATAAAACGTTGACTCAAGAAATAAATGAAACGCTCGCACACGACGACTTTTGTATTGATCCAAACTTGCTGAAATTAAGCAGGTTACTGATCTTCCCTTTTATTATATTTCAAGCATCCTGGAAATAATATTATCACACCCAATTTATTTTAGACAAACTCTTTATTTTTCAATTGTGCGTTTATTAACGATAAACTTTGTAAGAAAAATATATATTCACATTTCTTATACCTTAGCATTCGAAATTATTTACATGTAGTTTCCCAGTTAATTGGATATATAATTCTTAATATAATATTTTTTCCATTTGTAACAAATAGGATTTAATGTGTTCCTTTTCTCTCGTACCTCTATCGAATTGTTCTTATTTTTTTTTGACAACAACATAAATAAACAGATGAAACAGATGTTGGATGAATGGAATCGTTTTTTTTTTTTTTTTTCTCACCAATGAACGAAACCTGTTTAGTCTATTCCCCATTTATTAAAATGAAACTAGATAATCTTTTTATTAAGAACCCTATTTTTCTATATGAGTATTTTAATTAAAACTTATCACAAGGCTGTTTCTTCATATGGAGCAGCTAGATTCTTGTTTGTTTGTTGCTAATTTCAGTCATCTGTGCAGCTAAACTCTTGTTTCCTTATTCTTTTGTTCATCTTTGTATGTTTTGTTGCTTGTTTGTTTTATAGGTAAGTAGAGTAACTCGGCCAAAGGCGTTTACTGACTTAAATCAACCTTAAGTAAAACTCAGCTACTTTATTTCATATCTTATCTTCATCTTTGTATGTTTTGTTGCTTGTTTGTTTTATAGGTAAGTAGAGTAACTCGGCCAAAGGCGTTTACTGACTTAAATTAACCTTAAGTAAAACTCAGCTACTTTTCATATCTTATCTTAATCTTGTGTTAAGTTCATTTTGAGCAAAAATCTTCGAAACTAACCCCCCCCCCTAGCTCTCAAATCCACCATAACCTTAATTCTTCCCCTTTATTTAAAACATTTTCAGCTTTTAAATACACATTTCCTTTAAAATTTTAATATCGCATTTCTAAATTATATCGATAAATTAATTCATGTCTTACATGGGAAGTTTATACAAATTTTACATTAGCATATAGTTTTATGTCTAACTCTGTTTAATAGTACAAAATACTTCAAGAAAGAGCCCACAAATTTTATTCACATGTCGTATATTTTGGGCCGTAATTGATAAGAATTAGATATGGGTTTTAAGCCCAAACATTCCGAGTTTAAATCGTGTAAAACCTCTACGTGTCTGGTTGGGTAAGTCGGTTTGTCGAACACACGGTCGTGATTATAAAAAACAAAGCACACGCCGGAGGCTGTAATGAGGAAGAATCCAGAAACAAAGATCGAATCGATAATTTAGGTATGGGTTGGGTTTGGAGAGACGACGAAGATGCTTCCAACGCCGGTAGGAACGATGTCACCAATCATCAAACACTCGGAGATTCCGCCGCCGAAGTGAATTGCTCCACCTCCACGGTGGTAAGATCGAAGTGCAAGACGGAGGAGGTGGAGCCTGGAAAGTTCGTCAGGAAGTGCGATAAAACCGAGGAGATTCTCCGCCACTGTTTCGGAAAGTGAGTGATTTTTTCTGATCTCTTCTTCTTCTCTGTGTCGGAATCTCATCATTGGACTGAGTGATTAGGATTTGTGTATTATCTAAATATCAAATAGATTTAAATTTGATTAGGAGAGCTTATTAGTTAGAGTTAATGGGTGTTTCTGAGCTACTAGCTTCTTGTTTGTCTTTACTTTTGTGCTTGTGATATGGCCCATACAATGGTGTTTTTTGTTTTAAAAGTGGCGCCTTTTTTGGCGCCATTGTGAGCAAAACGCCTTGTATCTCTAATGGCGCGAGGCTACATCCATAAAGGGGCTCGCCTTGGTGCTCTTTTGATTAAGTTTGATGCTCCATAAGCTCAACAAGGCGACGCCTTTTGTAGTTTCTTTGTGGCTAAGGTTGTCTGTTGGTATCTTGTATCTCTGCTTCTCCTGAATCTCTTTCCCCACCGAGATTGCTAATTTATCTTTTAGGAACAGTTGTTACTTTCTGTGAAAGATAGTGTCTTCTTCAGAAGATTTACATTCTTACTTCCACTTCCAGTTTTGTTGTTGTCGTCTTCGTCGTCAATCTTTGTTGTTGTTAGCTTGCTTTAATGCCTGAGCTACTACTTCTCATGAGAAGCCTCTGATTTTGTTTGACGTCTTGGTTTCCATGGCGGAACATTTTGTCACGTTCTTTGTGTTTGATTACAATGATGATGACGATGTTTGAAAATGTTTGATCCGTACTGGAGCGCACAATGGTTTTTAAAACAGAATACTCACTGTGAATTGGTGAATTTTTTGTTCTGTTCTGTGACTTACTACCATTAGATCTCTTGTTTTCCTTATGTCTTACTATCTGAGTTTGTGATCACTAAATTAATTCTCCTTATGTTCTGTATTTGGTTCAGGCCCTCTGAAGTCGTTCAGTCCACCACAGAACACACAGAAGAAGATGTTACAGACCAGATGGTGCGTGGATCTACTCTCCCAAATCAGTTTGAGGAAAATCCCCTAAACTTTCCAGGACTCCGCAGCGATCTAGAAGACATCGAACGCCATTTCTTCAGCGGAATGAAAGGTTTCATCGAAGCAGCAGAAGAGATAGGGAGCAGCTTGTTTGATATCATGGGAGACCATCATCACTCGACCACCAAGAGAGGGATACCCATTGAAGAGCATCCGAAGATAGAGGAGCATCGCAGCAACGACGAAAACGTCACTAAACAGCCATTCTCCTCAGGAGAAATTGATCTCTCAGGCTTGGCCAAGGACGTTTGAGAAAGCGTCTCCTACATCGTCTTGTTCTTTCCTTGACATAATACAAAAAAAAATCTTTAATTATGTAATGTGACTTTACTAGAAACGTTCTGATGTTAGAGGCATCCACGTTTTTGCTTAGTGCTTATCTTTAATTCTCTTATATTAATACTGCATAATCACTAGGTTTATGTCTTTTTAAATCATACCAAGTACCAACTAAGAAAAACATTATTACAATCACTTTTGTCTGAAAGTGTATCTACATTCTTATTTATTTCTCTTGGAGTTTTTCATTAAATGTTAATAAAATAAAATAAAAAGTCAAAAGTATTGGTTATGAAGTAGAATTAAAGATTAGAAACCTAACCTTACGTTTTTTGAAAGATTTGTTACCAGTTTGTGGCATGAAGTAATATAGAAAAAGCAAAAAAATTAAAAAAATTAATAATAACATAAATCGAAAGGACCAAACTGGTTAACCGATGAATGCTGCAAGCCTGCACCAGTTAACACAAGTCGTATGTCATTAGATGTTTGTTGGGAAAGAGAATATTTTTAATTGAGGAAAAAAGACAAAAACCCTAATAAAAATTCAGTCACGACGTGAGACCCAATTCCATTTTCTCAAATCCTCTTCCGTCTCATCCTCAACGCTCTCTTTTTCTTTTTTCTTCAACCTTTTGCATTTGTGTGAGATGATTTGTAGAATCTAGATCTCTTTATCTCTCTCTCTGCGTTAGATCTCTCGGAGATTGTGTCTGTATGATTGTTCAAGGAAGTGTTTATGGTGTTAAGACATGATAGATCTATGTCTGGATAGGATCACGTTAGGGTTATTTTCTCTTGCGTGAAACGGAAGGAAGGGACTCCTCTTTTTATCTTTTTGCCGTTTCTTTAGGTTTTTGTAGAAGATGGGGAATGTATGTATTCATATAGTCAGCAATTGTGTGGATACGAAATCAAACACATGGGTTCGTCCCACAGATCTCATCATGGACCATCCAGTGAAGCCGCAGCTCCCAGACAAGCCTCCTCAACAGATGTTAATGCACAAAGATGGAGATGATAAACCCAGGGTTGAGACTAGTGGAGACCCTAAGTTACTTGAAGAGAAAGCGAAAACGAGTGGTTCTCATCAAGAACAAAGCAAGAGTGAAGAAGAGGAAGAGTGGAAGAAGCGAGCGGCAAGGATAGCGTCTGGGAACAGCAAGAGAAAGCCTCACAACGTGAAGAGACTTTTGAGCGCAGGGTTGCAAGCAGATTCGGTGTTGAAAACGAAGACAGGGCATTTGAAAGAATTCTATAACTTGGGGAGCAAGTTAGGTCACGGGCAGTTTGGGACGACGTTTGTGTGTATAGAGAAAGGAACAGGAGTGGAGTACGCTTGCAAGTCGATACCAAAGAGGAAGCTGGAGAACGAAGAAGACGTGGAGGACGTGAGAAGAGAGATTGAGATAATGAAACATTTGTTAGGTCAACCTAACGTGATCTCCATCAAAGGAGCTTATGAAGACGCAGTGGCTGTTCACATGGTGATGGAGCTGTGCAGAGGAGGTGAGCTGTTTGATAGGATTGTGGAGAGAGGGCATTACTCTGAGAGAAAAGCTGCTCATCTGGCTAAGGTCATACTTGGTGTGGTCCAGACTTGTCATTCTTTAGGTGTGATGCATAGAGATCTTAAACCTGAGAACTTTCTATTCGTCGATGATCAGGAAGATTCTCCTCTTAAGGCTATTGATTTTGGGTTGTCTATGTTCGTCAAGCCTGGTATGTTCCTTAGCTTTGCTCTGTTTTACTCTGTTTTCCTCTGTTTTGCTCTGTTTTGATGAGATGTATGTTGTTGTCTTAAGGAGAAAACTTCAGTGATGTTGTTGGGAGTCCATACTACATTGCACCTGAAATTCTGAACAAGGATTATGGTCCTGAAGCAGACATTTGGAGTGCTGGTGTGATGATCTATGTGCTACTCTCTGGTTCAGCTCCTTTTTGGGGAGGTAAGATTGTTACTTGGGTCACAAGCTTTTATATGTTTCTTGGAGGTGTTCTTATGTGTGCTATTAATCTAAACAGAAACTGAAGAGGAAATCTTCAATGAGGTTCTGGAGGGGGAGCTTGATTTGTCATCAGATCCATGGCCACAAGTTTCTGAAAGCGCAAAAGATTTGATCAGAAAGATGCTTGAAAGAGACCCTAAAAAAAGACTTACTGCTCAACAAGTTTTGAGTAAGTCATTAGAATCATGAAAATACATAGTTTAAGTAGATATGAAACTTAATCTTGTTTTTTTTAGGCCATCCATGGATTAGAGATGAAGGAAATGCACCAGATACACCTCTTGATGCAGCTGTATTGAATCGCTTGAGGAAGTTTTCAGAAACAGACAAGGTCAAGAAGATGGCTTTAAAGGTTTAATTAAAAGATTTTGATTTTTTTTTTTTTTTTGATGGTTTTGATTAGAAAATGTCTAATTTCTGTTTCACTTGCAGATGGCTGTGGAAAGTCTTTCCGAACAAGAGATTCACAGTCTTAGAGAAACCTTTAAGACTATAGACAGTGAGAAGAGCGGGAGAGTAACTTACAAAGAACTCAAAAGCGTTCTTGAAAGATTCGACACAAATCTTGACAACTCTGACATCAGTGGTCTTATGCAAACACCAGTAAGCAAACAATATTGTCCTCATTATATAGATTTACAAATATGAGTTTGCATGATAGATGTTTCTTACACATGGATGAATCTTCTTGTGATCACTTTTTAGACGGATTTGCATTTGGAAGATACAGTAGACTACGAGGACTTCATAGCGGAGATTGTAAAACTTAAAGAATTACAAGACGAGGAAGCAAATGATCGTTTAGATTCATCAACAAAAGTGTAATGAAGTTGTCTGAAGAAGTGTAATGAGTAATCAAAATTGATGATGATGATATGTAAGTAAATGTGATGCATTCACTCATTTTTCACATTCTTAACTTGTAGCCTCTTTTTATAATGTTAAATGTTATATAACTGTCTCCCTTATGATAAGATCTCTAGTGTTTTCAATACTTCCAAACTAATATTTGTTTAGATTTAGACTGTAGGAAGTTACAAAAGGGCTGCAACAAATTGAAATAGGAAGGGCAGAACAAGGAGAAGAGGAACACAAAGAGGCCATATGAAGAAACAAAGTTGATGGATGGAAAGACCAATAACTGTGTAGGTTCTTTTTTTCATTTGTTTATGCTATTTTTTTAAAAAAAGTTTAGAGCAAAAAAATAAAAAGCTGTGTTTGTATATATATAAAAGTTGTTGTAGAAGAGATAAGGAGACGCAACTTAAACTCAGGTGATGTTGATGCTTTCAATACTTCTAGACTATATTGCCTGTGCCTTGAGTGTAGCCTTTACTTTAAAGATGTCACCTCAAAACATCTATATGTTGATAGTGTCTCTCTCTGCTGCTATTTGGTAGTTTGGTGAAACATGATCCGACTTCTTTTCGGCAGGTTTTATACAAAATTTTACTGAAAGTTGATATATGAATTTAAAAGTACAGTTTGATTATTCGTATATACCGAGACAGACGACCTAGCTGAATAGTTTATTTTAGAAGAAAGATCTTACATATGCGTGCACGTTGTGACTTGTAACTAGCAAAATCAAAGCTACTGCAAGTTAAAATATAATAAAATCAAAATTCACATTCTTGTTGCTCTATTTTCTAGTCTACCTGTATATACCTTAAGAAACTTACGCTATTGAATGTGGCATATTTATCAAGAGGGTGTAATCATCAAGTAACGTATTACTAAATTTGAAATATATTACTAGACCATGTACAAAGTGAAAGCCGACAAATATACATCCGAACCGAAGTCAGAACTATACTGGAATAAAACTGGTTTACATCAAACGCTTGAACTAGCTTCATCTAGGAAGATCTGAAATAATTTATTTCTCAAAAAAAGTAAAAGTAAAAACCAAAGGAAAATGAGTAAAATCTCTAGTTGCAACAAAAGAAACAGGAAAACACGTAATGAAATTAAACTTGTAACTTTGCTTCATCTTTTACTCGAGGAACCGGGACTAAGCTGGGAAAGTAAGTGCAATGAGAAGGCCAGAGTCCAACCAATGAATCTAACTGAACCTTGCTGATCAACTTGTCTTCCCCAAAAACATAAATCCAAGGCTGGCCAGATTCATCGCAACAACATACCACAAGCCTCTTATCATCGATGTAGTAACTTGGCTGCTGAGAGTTGGGTTCAGCCAGTCCTAAACTCGGAAAGTTAGGAATTGACAATGTCATGAGCTCCACCCAAACCACATCACCACCATCCTCAACGTCAACCTTGTTCTTGGTCACCCAAATCTCAATCTTCTTTGTTAAGAAACATTGTATTAGTGATGGGCCTAACTCACACCCAAAAGCTAGCTCAAGAGTGGAGGATTGCCCATACATATATATATTGCCCAAAGACACTTATAACTCCCGATGTGGGATGTTAATAGCCCCTCTCGAGATGTGGGTGGGAAACGGTCCATAGGGAAACAGCCCAAACCCAACATCTCGGAAATACCACAGCATATGGGCCACTTTTACAGGCTACATAGGTAGGAAACTGTTTATGTGGGAAATCATAATGCTGGGCCAAACCTGGCTCTGATACCATATTAGTGATGTGCCTAACTCACACCCAAAAGCTAGCTCAAGAGTGGAGGATTGCCCATACATATATATATTGCCCAAGGACACTTATAACTCCCGATGTGGGATGTTAATATATTAGTGATCGGCCTAACTCACACCCAAAAGCTAGCTCAAGAGTGGAGGATTGCCCATACATATATATATTGCCCAAGGCCACTTATAACTCCCGATGTGAGATGTTAATAGCCCCTCTCGAGATGTGGGTGGGAAACGGTCCATAGGGAAACAGCCCAAACCCAACATCTCGGAAATACCACAGCATATGGGCCACTTTTACAGGCTACATAGGTAGGAAACTGTTTATGTGGGAAATCATAATGCTGGGCCAAACCTGGCTCTGATACCATATTAGTGATGAGCCTAACTCACACCCAAAAGCTATCTCAAGAGTGGAGGATTGTCCATACATATATATATTGCCCAAGGACACTTATAACTCCCGATGTGGGATGTTAATACATTGCTTCAACAATGAGAACCGATCTTCCTTAAAGACCCTAAGGACAAGTGCATCACGAACATGGCTCATCCCACACGGTAGTTCACAAAATGTGTAGAATCTTTCCTTGGAAAAATCGAATCTACCTAAACAATACAAGGGATCTGTCTTGTCAAGATAACAAATCCAAAACAAAGAGCCGTTCAACGATACACCTATTTCTGATTGTGTAGTTCTTTTACGTCTCTGATTACTATCACCGGATCTAACGTTGACGTGTGTCCACGTACCGAACTCTTCAAAGTCATGGATCTTCAACATGTTATCAATGCCCCAAATGGACTTGTAAAGATTTACCTCACTTCTCCTATTACTACCATTATAACATATGCCTTTGAAGTTCCACCAACGACGGGGAATTAATGTACTTTATTTTAACCACGGGTTCCAAATAACAGCTCCAGTACCCACGTTACATATCAAGAACTCATCGCAATCAATCAATGTTTCAGGGTTTATATAAATTAAACCGGGTAGCTCACGCACCACTATCTTGGGATCAATGCTTACCGAATAAATCTTGGATTTGGTTGTTAGGATGAATCGAAACGTCTCCTTGTGGCTGTTGATGAACTTCTTGTCATCCAAGATAATGTTCCATCGTTTGCAAACAACACTCAAGCGGACAAGAGATTTAAGAGGGACACGAGAGAGTATCTCTTCAATCAACTCCCATGGAAGCTGCTCCTCATGCGCAGCCTTCTTCTTTTGTTTTGTTTTGGTTATATCCATTTCTGTTAGGGTTTCAACAGAAGTTAGTGGACTATTTATGATTGTTAGAGATATTCGCATCTAAAATTATTCAAAGTTATTTATACTATGTCTATGGTGCACCATAAACAATCAGACAAAAAATATATTTAGAAGCCTATTGTCATACGGCATATTAAGAGTTATATTTATACTCCTTTTTTGCTCAAATTTGAAAGCTAAGAATTATTTTAGCATTTTCCTTTTAATAATGTCTATGGTGGCTATGATTTCCGTATAGATATGGAGAACTCAAAGAGTAATTTACCAAGAACTCAAAAGAGAGGAATAATTATTCGTAAACCAAGTTAAATAAACTTTGCTGAATAATTTTATTTTAACAAGAAATTCCATACATCGAGCAGATTTGATCAATAAACTGCCTTCTGATAATTATGTTATGAATAACAAAACCAAAAATCTCGTGTTGCACCCCTTTTAAAAAAAAAATCAAAAAAAGAATAACAAAACCAAAGCTTTTTCAGGTCAAAAGCCTAAAATGAAATAAAATATTCTTGTTGCTCCACTTTTAGTGCTTCTCTCCGACACGAAATATCCTTTCTTTTTGCAAGGATAGAGTTTTGGAGCCTCGATCACGTACTTCTAGAAAGAAATGAAGCTGCATCGGCAATTGCTATTAGTGTCACCCGAGATAGTCGACCCCAATCATACATCGCCCGAGATACACCGGCTTGGCTTCAGCATTTACTCTCTTTGGAAGCTCGACAATAAATGGAAGTTGGTGAGATTTTCTTCCTTTCTCCAGTTGTGTGAGGTGTCTATTGACATCTTATTTAATTTCTTGTTTTTGGTTTTTTGCTTTGTACCACAAAGATTATACTTATTCAAGTGTTATAAAAAAAAGATACCGTAAGCAATTTTTGACACTTCTTATTCCAGATTATGTACTTATATTAATTATGGTTGTATATAAAATGTTACTGAGTCTATCAAACGCTTAAAGTTACTATGCTGCTCTAAGAAAATCTAAAACAATTATTTCTCCAAAAAATTAAACCAAAAGGAAATGAGCAAAATCTCTAGTTGCAATAAAAAAAAGAAACAGGTAACATGTAATCAAATTAAACTTGAAATTCGGCTTCATCTTTTTCTAGAGAAACCGGGACCAAGCTGGGAATAAGGCCAAGATCCAACCACAGAATCTAACTGAACTTTGCTGATCAACTTATTTTCCCACAAAACATAAATACAAGCCTGGCCATTTTCGTCGCAAGAAGACACGACAAGCCTTTTATCATCGATGTAGTAACTTGGTTGCTGATCAGAGTAGGGTTCAGCCTGTACTAAACTCGGAAAGTTAGGTATTGACAAAGTCATGAAACTCACCCAAACCACATCATCACCATCCTCAGCGTTAACCTTGTTCTTGGTCACCCAAATCTCAATCTTCTTTGTTTCATGGCATTGCTTCAAAACCGAAAACCGATCTCCCTTAAAGAACCTAACGACAAGCGCATCGCGAGGATGGCTCATCCCACATGGTAGATCATAAAATATTAGACTTCATACATTCAGTTTTACTTTTGTAAAATAATACTGCTTTAAAATACAAACATTAAACAATTGAATCATTGACTAACATGAAATAAAATAATAAATTATGAAAAAATAGAGTCTAACTTAAAATGTACTAATATCAGAGCTAAGTTTCATCTAGTTAAACAGATTTTAGTACATCATAATTTAAAATGTAAATGTGGTTACCTTTTTCCATAAGAATAGTTTTCTTATTCTGATAATAATTCCAGCCTTCTTATAGTAATATTTTGTGGAACAAAACTCTGATTGTCTATTATTTTTGAAAACTTAAACTACAAAACAGAAGTATATTCTAATAAAATCTTTAACTTGAATCATGCAATAGCTAAGACTCTGTGTTTTGAACAGTGTTCAACATCAATCTTCTTTTGTCATTCTCTGCATGGGAAGTAGATGTCCCTGAGCTGAAGAGTAGTAAAACAGATAACAAAACTGTTAGAAAAAGCCAGGGACCTTTTCTCGGAGCCCCGCGATTCCTTTCTCAGAGCTTTTCCTTTCCAACTAGAGGAGATGTTTCTAGAAAGAGCATTGATGCAACAACACCAATGTTCTAGTAAGAGCATTGATGCAACAGCACCAAAGGCTACTCCTAAACTCGTCGTTGCAAGTGGAACCAAACCAAAGGCAACCCATCTTCAGAGAGCACCTCCAAGCGCAGCAGTTTAGTTTATGGGCCGACCAAAAAGCAAACTATAGTAACTACTAACAGTTCTGTGGCAGATAAAGTATGTAAATGTTGATCTATGCTTACAACCTTATTCATTTTACATTATTTTAGAAAAAGTTTTTTTAAGTATTGTCTTAACTTGTGTCTTCTTCTTCTGGTTTGATCTTTTTTTTTTTTTTTTTTTGGTTTGATCTTTCAGTTCTATGTGAAACTAGAAGAGCA
>CAKOAT010741820.1:378691-414210 GCA_932364175.1 Eruca vesicaria subsp. sativa | reverse complement strand
GAGGAAGAGTTTGACGTTTAAGGCTTGTCCTATGGCCAGTTTCTACAAAGAGCCACCACCTAAGGTTGAACTGTGTAGGTTTGCTTCTTTGCACTTCCTTTTTTTTTACCATCCTAAATTTTAGTTCTTGTATCTGATGTGTGGTCTGTGGAATTGTTGTAGATACCTACTCGTCCTAAATCTCCAAAGTTAAGTCGCAGAAAGAGTAGTAGTGATGTAACAGGAGATGAGACCGGTCCTCGTGTGACAAAACCATAAGACTCATCATCTTCCACCTTGAAGAAACCCATAACAAAGCCCCAGGCAAAGGTTGAAACTCAAGAGAAGTTAGAGAAGGTCAAAGAACGGAAGAAGGAAGTGAATAAAGAAGAAGCTGCAGAGAAAAGAGGAGAGGAAGATAAGACTCTTCTTCTTCTTCTTCAGATATGGTCTCTCATACTTGTTGAATTCAATAATGTAATTTATATATATTATGAATGGAATATGAGTGAATCTGCAGAGTAAAACAGTGGCGAGTTGTGCAAATGTTATTTGTTATTACATCAAAGAAGACTGGTGGGGTCTTTATTTACAGCTAAATATGTTATGGTCGGATACAAATATGCTAGTGGGGGTGCTCTATATTTGCAACATGTTTGTGGTCGTAAACGAGTTTTATAGTTAAAATTTGTTTGGGCTTTGTTTGAACGATTCCTGTAAATATACATGTATGGGCCTACTCACTCCTAAGATTTTCATTCTTGAAACCATACAAAATTTTATGTTTCAACATGTTAACTGTCATCTTAGTATTTAACTATTTAAATTCTCAAATTAGTGTACAGAATATTGCATTGTTAAACACTTGGTTTAGGTTTGACTTTGACTCTCGCCTACTACAAAGTCTGTGAATTTCGAGTGAACAAATGAAAAAGAGAGTTAGTGATATTAATTTGCTAAAGACTAAAGAGAATCGGACTTTTATTACATGACGACAAAAGCCCCACACAGCTCACCTGCCCTCGTGGCCAGTCCCCACTTCCTCCTAATATCTTCACCGTCTTAAGCTGTAAAAAATAAAGATCTTGCTGTAAACAAGGGCAAGATATAGCTTTGTTTAAAGTAAAGAGTACTAATTAAATGGTACTTGTAAATAAATAGTCGGTATACCAAAGAGTATGAGTGTTACAATAATATTTAGTACTCATGTGATATTTGGAGCGAGATAGCTGTATAAATGTATTATGCCACAATTAAATACCATATGCATGAATGCTTGATTCTTCGTTTATGAATTTGTTTATAAAAAAAAAGTTGTTTTGATGAAGACAAAATAACACACATTTGGCATTGTATAAACAATTAACGTTGGCGCTGAGTCGCTGACATTAGAACCATGTGAGTAAATCTCTATAATATTATTTGAGAAATCACTTTCTTAGGTGTCGCGCTCACGTTAACTCTCACGCTGGTTGATTACTATGATACCCCTAATGAATTAAAAATATATTTAAATATTATTATTTCCGTTTTAAAATCTTCCAAATAACAATATAAAATAAAAGGAAATATTTATAAAATTTACAAAACTATTTAAAACGAAAAATAAGTATACATATAATATGGTTTCATAAAAAAAGAAAATTTACAAAATAGTAATTTTTAACTTAAATATATTTTTAAATAACATAAATTATACTTTTAAGTTATAAAATACTTTATATCTATATCTTCTTAGATGAAAAAATATTTGTATATAATGTGTTTTCATTAAAAAAGTTCATACAAATAATCTTGATATTAGAAAAGAAATATTTTTCTTTAAAAAATAATTTAAACAATAAAATATATGTTTTCAAATTAATTATTTTTGATATATCTATCTATTTTATTAGATGATTACATAAAATAATTAAGTAAGATAAACTGATATATGTTTAATTGAGAAAAAAATTATAATTAGTATTATTGAAATGTTTTTTTTAGTATATTTATTTGATTATAATATCTTACAATTACAGCAAAAAAATATAAATTATATTTTACTTATATAATATAATTTGTCAAAAAAAAATCACAGTTTTACTGCATATTTTAATAGATGTTAAAAACAAAACTAAAAATAAATTTAGTAATAAACATCTTTTGATCAAATAACTACATTTCTTTTAATATATCACTAGATTTTGACCCGCGCAACCGCGCGAGTGTTTGTTTTCGTTTATAATTAGTTATATAAATATTTTGTTTTCACTTGTAAATTGGTATATATTATAGTAATCACATATATACGATATGTATAGTAAATGTTATTCAGACATAATAATATTATATAATAAGTGTTTTAATCAAATAGATTGTTTCAAATTTTATATATTATACATGAATTTCAAACATGTGTTTGTTTCTTCTTCTATATTGTATTGTTTGTTAAATTAGAATTTCATTTTTAGATAAACTAATATAAATAGAGCTTGATTAAATATTAGTATACTTTAATTTGCAAAGATAAAATAAACTTCGAAGAAATTTTTACTAAAAACTAAACTTATAGCTTCATAAATTAATATTATAAAGAATAAAAAACAATTTTTTAAACAATTTCTTTTTTTTAAAACAATATAATTTTATAAATTTACATCGAAATAAATTTATCTAAATATAACATGTAAATTTTGTTAGAGTATATAACTATTCCATATTATTAATCTGTGATTTTTGTTAATATATTGTGGATGCATTTAACTATTATTGACATATTTCCTTATAAATAATAGAAGATTCCTAAACTTATATCTATTGACATATTTTGCGTGACTAAGTTTGAAGGTGTGGGGTAATTTACCAAAATTAAACCAAAATGTTAAGCGTATCTTTGTTATTATAGATATGATTTTTTATAAGATATAATAATGATAAGATTATTAGAGAGTTAATGTAACATAACTTTCTAATAATAGTCCATTTTTAAAAAAAATCACACATAAAGTCAAGTCATGACTTCTGTTTTAATATATAAGATAACACTATAATTTAACAAGGTAGATATATTATAATTAATAGTTAAAATTTATTTGTTTTCTTAATAAATATTTTGATGTTTAATTTTCTGTTTTTATGTTTGTGGAATTTAATATAACCATAATCTAATACTTAAAGCAAATCAAAATTCCTTATTTTTAAAATTATTTTAAAAAAATTCAGTTTATCATCCAATCAATCTATGGTATAAATTATTTAGAATTTATAAAATATTTTAATTATTGTAAATATTGCTACGTGTTCATAAGCTTTCAAAAATTTATTATTACTTATGTAATTTAGAATCAGACACTTAAGTTTTTATTTTTTTCGTTCTAAACACAAAAAATCTTAAAATACATAATCTTACTAAGATATACTTATATTTCGTAGATAACAACCAACATAAATGTAAATAAAATAATTAATCAAAAATTTAAGATATTTAGAATAAAAAAGATTATAGTTGAATTCATAGAAATAGAAAGAATCCAATAAATATATATATATCCAATGATAAAACTGACTAATTATAATAACTAAAAGATATAATATTACTAAAAAAAATTATACATACAAACTATAAATTAATATAAAATTAAAAGTAAATACCAATCAACTATTATAATATATTTATTTTTTAAATATTTAAGTCCGTGCATGAGCACGGGAAAATCACCTAGTATACAGTATATACAAAAAAAATACAGTATATCTTATGTTGATTGATGTATTACAGCAGCAACGGACATTGTAACTATATAAGCCAATCACACATTAAATTATTTGCCAGATTAATGATTGCAATAATGCATCAATTGAAAAAGAGTATGCAATCAATAAGCACACAAATCGATCATTCCTTTTATTCCATATAGCTGTTCATATAGTTGTATAATTTGTATTACATTGAATTCTCTAACTTCTACCATCTTTTTCACGCACCCCAAATAACAATCTTAATCTGAATCTACTGTTCACGTATTCATATATATATTTGAATATAAAAAAAATACAATAGAGCATGCAAACCGCAACGAACCAAAAATCACATCATTTACATATTCATTTTTTTTTCTCTTTTTCTTTTCCAGATGTTTACAGAACCAAGAATTTGGAAGTTCTGGTTTTATTTTGATACGTTGTAAAATCATTAACAAGGGATGAACCGTGACCCAATCATTCTACAAGCTACCTCCATCAATTTACCTGCATACGTTATCACATAATCAGCCACTTTTGTAAATGATTGAGTGCAATGAATATAAACAAACTCAAAAATTGATTATTAAGAGGACAAAAGGGTTTGGTTTGGGATTTAGTAAAAATAAAACCAAGCTGTCACTAACGACCAATTGTGCCTCACAGCTTGTCTTTTAGAAAGAACAAAAACCAATACTTTCCATAATTTAATGGTTATTATGGGATTATTCGTCGGTGGGTTATAGTAAACAAAAAGAAGCTATTGTGTAAACTAAAAAAACAAAGTTTGTTAAGACTGTTTTGTCTCCATGCTCTTACACGTCTCTGCTTTTATTCCAAATCCCACATGTTTACTTCTACTCTCATTTACCGACCAAACTCAAGGCTGCTTAAACTATTTAACTAATGTTTCATCCTACACAAAGTTTTAGAACAAGATTTCTGACAATCTATGACACAAAAATGATGTAACTCTAGTTTAGACGTCAAAATCAAGTACTTAAGGACATAACAATCATAATCTAAAACCAAATATAAAAGAAAAGTAATAAAGACTTAAAAGTTTTTTTTTACCTCTTCTTGATTTAGCAACTTTCTTAACAACCGGAGCAGCAGGTTTCCTCTCCGTTGCCGGAGTCTCCTTCATCGGAAACAAGACTCCATCAATACCCTGAACTGATATCCGACCGTCGGTGTAGATATCAGGGTCAAACAAATAAGCTGACCCTTCACCGTGTCCAAATTTAACAGAGCCATCAGCTTCTTGAGCCAACACTTTGTGTGGGAATCTCAAAGAATCATACTTCACCTTCCCGAATCTACGTACGGCGTTGTACATACTCTCCTCAGTTTGATACTCAGGTATGATATGGTAATACACAATCTGCTCAGGAGCACCTGGCTCACTCAACTGATCCGTTGTGAGCTTAGCCATAGCTTCGTCGTTAGGAGCCAAGACGGTTAAAACGTATCCTTCTGAGACGAGACGACCCATCTCGGTGGCTAGGGAAGTTAAGTTGACGAGAATGTCAGCCATCTCGTTGTAGCCACCGTAATGCAAGAGAGTGTGGATGAAGTCTTTGACTTGAGCCTCGCCGTTGAAGTGGTGACGTGGACCTCCTGGTCCAGGAGCTGGAGCCGGAGCAAGAGATGGACCTGGCACAGAACCGGTTCAATTATTTTATTTTAAAAAAATGAATCCTTAAAAATTAATATTTGTTTACATTTTTAATAAATTATAAGTACATTTTAAATTATAAGTACATTTTAAATAAATTATAAGTACATTTTTATGAAATTTATGCTGAAATAAAAGTATATTCATGTAAAATATTTTTTGACATTTTTATTATTATTTTTATTAAAAAAATAGGAAGACACGGCGGCACTGACCTGGTGACATGGCGTCGTAGACTGGGAGGACAGGAGGGGCTCCGGCGGGGACGGGAGCTGGTTTCTTGAGACGGTGTGTTCTTGGATCAACCTCCGGAGCTCCTTCTGGTAACACGGCGGAGATTGAACGGAGACTACGGCGGCGGTTGAAGGCTTCTTGAACAGAGCGAGGGATAAGGAGACGTTCAATCCCATGGATGATGCCATCGGGTCTAATGACGTCATCAGGACGGATGATCTCAGCGGAGTCAACTTTTAACCGGAGAGAAGTGTCGACGGTGAGGTGGACATGGTCGTTGGAGAGAGTACGGTGGTGATGAGAGAGAGAAGGCCATTGAGGAGAAGAGATACGACGAGGGAGAATGTGGAACATCAATAGAGATTGTAACGATTTGAGGTTTCTTGGTTCGAGCAAGAAAGATTTGAATAGAGGGTCGAGGTTACGTTCCAAGGCATCGTTACGTGGTGCGAAGATTGTGATGTTGTGTTTACCAACTGCTTCTTCTAGGGTTTGGAGGAGGAGAGCTTTCTCCACTAGCTCGGCTAGCTCTGTGTAGTGAGAGTCGAGGAGAGCTACGAGGACTGAGTTGGAGTTTATTTGACCCGAGGTGGGTTTGTTATCGGGTAATGCGGTGGAGATGGAGGTGGCTAAGAGGAGGAGAAGGAGGGTTGAGAAGGTGTAGGAGGAGTTCATGGTGTGTTTGTTGAGAGAAAGAGAGATGAAGGAAGTGTCGGCAATGTGAAGAAAGAAAGAAGGGGGTTGGAGTTTTTGGTTGTGAAGGAGAGAGAGAGATTCTCTGAAGCTGATGTGAAGTTTCTTCTTTCTATTTTTAATTTTTTTCTTTTTTTTTTGTATTTTTGGTGGTTGGATTTTCTGCTTTTTATTTATTTATTTATTTTAGTGGTGAAAAAGTAGGGTCTACACGTGCCATTTGGTTCAGATTTATGTTCTAACTTGGACCTCTCTTTGGGACAGAGGGCTTCTACTTGCCTCTGTTCAACAACTCAAGACTGTCTGTCTTCGAGCTCTCGTGTCGGTTTCTAACTCGGTCCATTATCTGAACTTCACTTCAAGGAAAAACTTTCCATCTTTGTATTTTTTTTTGTTAAAATATGGTTTGTTTGGCTTGCAAATCAGATGGTGGTAGTAACGTACAACTCAAACAACTGTAAATACAATAATTTGTTGCCAGTCACTATTGAGTTATAATTAAAACTGATTACTCGATGTGTTATCTATTATTGTTAACTATTGGGATGTCGCCTTTATACTTGATATATATATAAGCTTCATTAATACAAATACACTTTGCTTCGTGGCGAATATTTGGGTATGTTTTTGAGACAGTATTTTATTCTACAGCAATTGAGAAACAAAAACATTGAAAACATTATCATCATGTAGTAAAATGCCAACATATTTATGTTAGAATTATTCGCATTCATGTAACGTAACAAAGATGTCATGAACTAGCATTGTTATATCACTATATCAGCCAATTCTATAAATTCATAGTATCATATACTGGACTGTGTTTGACTTTTACATCATTTGTAAATTAGAGATACTACACTTTTCTTTTAGTTATAGTCTTCGGATGAATTAGCATTCTATAAACATATTTTAACGGAATGAATTAGCATTACTGTCTGAAATGGTTTGTGAAGTTTGGTTGCAGATGTCATAATTTACTTTGAGCTACTGGCTACATTTTAAGGATGACTAGAAATAAAACTATGTCGATGACTTTTAATTTCTAAATTAATTATATGTCACATATATAAGTCATAAACAAAACCAGTGAAGGAAGGTAAGATGTCTTTGGTTGAAATAAATGGATCGATGCAAGCTTTTGATCTAACATTATGTCATTTTTATAATAAGAATCTTTGTTTGTAAGACTTTAGACCAATGCATATGCTTGAGATTTACTACAAAACAATGTCGTGATTATGAAATAACATCTCCCAAACACGAATTGACTTGATAAACAAAATGAATATGGAGATGTTATTTCATAATCACGACATTGTTTTGTAGTAAATCTGAAAACGTAAAGGCTATTTTTGACGTCAAAGAGTAGGGCTTTGGTTCTGACACATACGGTGGAATAGCGCGTGAAAAGTATTAAACGTATGATTGATATAATCTCGCTTTCGCCGTTATTTATGATCTAAAACGCTGACGTTTTGCCTGCCGTTAGATTTTCCGTCGCCTTCGAACCGACACTGTCGTGGTGGTTGGCTTTCTCCTTTGATTCGAAGCTCCGTTCTCAGTCCATTAACATTATATAAAGAGAAAACAATAGTATTCAATTAAAAAGGAAACACCTTTGGGATTCATTTGCCGATTATTAAATCTTGGCCAAAGAGCTCCTGACTCGTGACATGAAGGACTTCTTCACTTCTAAGTAATTTTTAATAATAATATCTTTTTACTTTTGGGTTTTATTAAGTGCCAATAATACATGTTTTTGACGTCTGTATTTTTGTTTTATAAAACCAATTGGAGTGGAAAAAGGAAGGTGGAAATTAGAATATTTCAAAAAGCGAAAGTCAAATTATTTTGAATGATTTTTATATCAGAGAAAAGAACATTTATTAGACAATAATTGGAAAAGAATGCATTGTACATAATCTTTTCGGGTAGATGCGAGATATATGGCCACTTTAGAATATTCAAAAGATCTTATAGAATGGCACTATTGATCAATTTAGGTACTGTGGAATTATAATATCATTAACTTGATTCTTACAAAATTAAAGATTGACAAGACATTTTATTTTCTGATTCTCGTTTTTTCTTAAACAAATAATCATATTTCTCTTGATCTTCTTAAGAAGTAATCGTTGTCTCTCGTATTAGAAAACAATCAGCTAATAAGTAGCTGGATACACCATTGTATATTTTTCTCTGAATATGATGTAACTCATTCTTCCTTAGTTTCTTTGTTTTTCTTATGGTCGATCAAATTCCATAGTTCAAGTTACTTAGCTAGCCAACCACAATCTTTGCATTTTCACTTTTTACCAATTTGAGTTCTTCATATTGCCAGTTACAAAATTTCATGTTTTAGTACATAAATCATAAGAAAAATGAAAAAAAAAAATAGTTAAGGAAAAAGGTTCCAAAAGAAGATTAAACGAAAAAAGCGAGGAACAAAGAAAACAAAAGCCCCTAAGCAGTAAGCACTATATTGATTGGCTTGTTGAAGTCCGTTACCAAATTGGGCCTTTGCTGAAACCGCAATTGTTTTGTTTAAAATCATTACTGGTCCTACTCTTGAAGTTTGGCTGGTCCTAATTAATACGTTAATCTTGAATTTTTGATTGGTCCTAATAAATACGGTAGTTGATACGAATCAGAACATTAACATCTTCGCGCCATTGACATAAATAACAACATGGGATACGTATGTGGTCCGGTTTACTAGCTTCTAATTTTGGGAAGAGCGGCGTGCAGTTAATATTTATCAAATTAAACAAAACAAAACAAAACAGGTTTTGAGAAACAAACAAAAAAAAAAAGAACGAGAAACTATTTTCGAAAAAATAATCGAGTACTTTATTTGACAAATAACCCCTAAATAAAAAGGATGGTGTTGAATGAGAGTTGACTTATTATAAAACTTGACTATTTTGTAGGCTTCTTCGTTTTCCTCCATCCTCCAATTTTGATTTCTTATTATTCCGGCGATACTCTTTGTTGTTCCCTGACGGCTCCATTACATCCTCTGCAAAACTCACCCTTTTCTCCTTCTTCTTGTTCTTCTCCTTATTCTCAATATCTACACATGTTTTTTTTATAAATAAGATCAGAAACTTGAACAAGGAACTAAAACATGAATGGACTTGAACAAAACAGGAAAGAAGTATTAGTACCAAACTGAAGTTCAAGCTTTTGCATGTAACCGGACAAGAGACGCTTGTGTAATCGAGCAGCAAGGAGCACCACGCTTCCAGAGACGGCAAAGACCGTCATGAACCCAATTGAACTCTCCATCTTCTTTCTGAAAATTGGTATGCGTTAATCAATATGAGAGGAATTATAGGATATGGTGGCGACATGATCGAAATTTCGAAGAAAGGGGAAGCATTGTGATGAAGAAAAGTACGGAGACGATCATTAATAAGATTGTTCTTTCCCAACTAATATAACTGTTTTTATTTTATTTTATTATTGAAAGTTGAAACATGAAAAACAACAAAATATTAAATTCGTGGAAGTGGAGAAGACGGTATGGAGAATAAATGGTAGGTGAACTTTGCACTAGTAAACATGTAATGAGTTATAATGATCAGATAAAAACCCTAATTACGAATTCTAATTGTTTGGATTAACCTACCTTATACGATTCGAGAGGTTATGTACTACTTCAAGTGTTGTGATTTTGCAGATATCTATGCGTAAGTAAACTGAATCATATGCAGTGCTTCTGAAAACTCTTTCCAAAACCTTTGAACAATTTTTTTTTGTAGAATCAAGGATTACTTACCACACACGCGATCTTTTGATCTTATGATTTGCACCTTTTGTTCGTATAAACAACTTTTACGCTGAGTTTTCTTTTTATCTGTATCTCTCAACCACGTAAATAACTTTTTTAAATAAGGATTATCATATGGTTCCAAGTCCAGTTAGGACTATAAACCTAAGTCAAAGAGGATTAGGAGGACACTTTGACTTTCATTACTCTTCCCATATATTAAAAAAATCTCTAAACTACTATTCATAAAGTGAGAGATATGCTCAAAACGTTATTGCTGTTAGTGGAGAGAAGATAGTGTTGCTTGTGATAGAAGTAACAGAAACATGTATAACCGTCTAAAAGAGTCTTAGAAAACAGAGCCAACTTGGAGATATATCAGTTTTGAGATTCAAGTTTTATAAAGCCGATGCTCCAATGACTGCCTTATGGCAGAGATTCATAAGGGAAGAAAGAGAAAGAAGTCTTATAAGTTTGATAGAGATTTGGGTGATTCAGATGATCCAGCTGCTCTCATCCTTCAACTTTGATTCCTCCGACCAAGTTTGTTCTCATGTTCCCACACCAACCCTTCTCCTTCCTGCATATTCCACAACATACAATCATCAACAAAACTAACAGAAGCTACAACATCTTATTACACAATCTCATCACACCTTTGCAGTGAATTTTACAGTCGTGTTGCAGCCTATGCGTTCATCACCTGCAAGAGAAGTAGTGTTAAGATTCTCATGTTTAGTAAGTTATATAGCCAACAAGGCCTTACCACTCTGCTCCCACTTATAAAGCTTTACAATCCATTGTACCGTTGACAAGTAGATTGAAAGATAATAGACTTTTTTTGTTGTTGTTCAAGTGCTTGCAGAGTAGGGATGTTAAGATGGTAAAATCCAACCCATTTAAACCCACCCAGTTTAATTATTTTTTTCTTAAAGATTTTCTCTTAAGGATATTGGTTGCAGTTGCTCTTAGACCCATTTAAAAACAGGTCTATTAAGGTTATCCATTTATAACCCGCGAAATTTACATGTATCCATTTGAACCCGCGAAATTTACATGTACCCATTTAAACCCATATAGACCCATTTAGATCAGATTTTTTTTATTTATGTTTTGTTTTAATTATGTTTATAAAACGATTTTTTTACTTTTTTATTGTTTAAAAAAAATCTTGGATGTTTTATTTATTTATTGAGGAGCTTACACAAATAATAAAAATCTCAAAAGCATATAAATAGTTGTAAAAAATCTCAAAAACATACTGAACTGATCTTTGTTAAAAGTCAATAAAATGCATATAAAACTAGATGAAGATAAAAGAAAACAGTAGTCATAGAACTAGTAGTAAAAAAGCTACGCTGAAATATAAAGTTGTTTGCATAACGTAGGAAGCTTACTCAAATTGAAACCAACTTTGTTACAAGAAGATTCTATTAGATGGGGTTTTACATCAAATGGATCTTACTCAATCCGCAGCGGGTATAAACTTTTGGAGGCTTTGGTGGGTATTGATCATCCACACACCCACTCTCTCTCTCCTATAGAAAAACAATTGTGGAAAGATTTATGGAAGATAAAATCCCCGCCAAAAATTAAGCATTTTATGTGGCGTGCCCTGTCAGGTGCTTTAGCGGTCAAACAAAGATTAAATACAAGGGGTATTACAATTGATCCGACTTGCACTATGTGTGGTAATGGGGCCGAAAGCATATGTCATGTCCTATTCACATGTGATAAAGCAAAGGCGATATGGGATCAAGCCCTTGTCCCAATACCATCAGGAGGGTTTTCACGGAATTCTACATTTTTAAATTTCCTGCATTTGATAAAAACTGCGAAAAATGCGACAACGGAGTTTCAGTTAGGAAAAGTTTTTCCTTGGTTATTGTGGGAAATCTGGAAATCTAGAAATGATTTCATTTTTAAATCAAAGGATAATGCGGCAGCCTTTATTGTTAAAAAAACCTACGAAGAGGAAGCCACTTGGTGTGACACGTTCACAAAAGATGCTACCGATGAGACCAGCGGAAATAAACTACTGTGGAAAAAACAACCAAAAGGTTTCCTCAAATGTAACGTTGGATCCTCTTGGGTGGGTGAGAATTGTAGTAGTGGTGCTTCGTGGATCCTGCGTGACGATAGAGGTTGTACTCTTTTGCATAGCCGTCGAGCTTACTCATGTATGCGGCCAAAGGTCGAGGCTGACCTGTGGGCCCTTTTTTGGGCAGTGGAATGTGTACAGACTTTGCGTTTCTCAAACATCATTTTCGAGACGTCATCTGAAAATCTACACAATCTTCTATCCCAGCCTAACGATGATCGAAGGTTCAGCCACACACGTCACAGCATATCACTACTTCTCGCTCAAATAGAAGACTGGAGCATTGAACACGCATTCTCCGAACGGAATGGTGCTGCTGATGCTATTGCTCTTAGTGTCACTCGTGATCTTCGACATCAATCGTACATTGCCCGTAACGCTCCACCCTGGCTTCACAGACTTCTCGCACTGGAGGCGAAATAGGTTTGGTTTTGTATGAGTTTTCCTAGGCCTTTATTGTCTTCTGACATGTTCTTTGCCTTGTAGCTCATGCGTGACTTTCTCTCTTGTTCCCGTTATTTCAAATTCCAGTGTTATAAAAAAAAAAACGTAAGAAGCTAAAAACAATTAAGAAATTAATAAATGGGTCTTACATGGGTTGCCCATTTAAAACCCAACTAGCTAAATGAGTCTAAATGAATAATTTTCTTTCCGAGCCCATTAAAAACGAACGAAATGAAACCCATCTTAACATTCCTACTGCAGAGTTAACTACGAGAACTCGTCAGTTTGACAACTCCAAAGTCCCATTTATTATTCAAAGTATCAACCCAACCAAGATCAGGAACCATGGAGTTACCATAAGTAATCTCAGTCCCTACAGACATAATAGTAACATCACGGGTTAACAAAGGTTTCTCCTTTCTGAGTTCTTTGTACAGAGTTGGTGATCTTCCGGTTGAGGAAACAAGAAGAGAGTCATGGCGATAGATTGAATCTCAGCAAAGAGGTTCAATCATTTATCTCTCATTTATGTTAATGACATAAATTGGTACAATACTTATTGCACATTCAAAACTGCACAAGATAAAAGTTGCACAAAAACAATTACATTAATGAATAATATATGAACTTGGTTTATATAAAATAAACATGGTTACTTTTTTGGTAAAGGAGTTGCTGAAAAAAACGCTAGAACCATCGTATGCGTTTTAATAACCTTAGAAAGTTAAATAAACCACAGAACCGTAAAAAAAAAAAGTAATTATGATCATTCTTACAAGAAAACAAGAATCCTATCTGCAATATAGTTCTCTCGAGGTTCACTTAACGTCAAAAAAGTTCACATGGCACTAAAGACCTGAAAGAGTACGATCAGCAGATACTCCACCAAACGACAGCCGGTGACTTTGTCTTCATCCTCTCACCAGCTGAACAGCAATTAATTTTTTTTATTTTTTTGGCTAAATGAACAGCAATTAATTACACACCGATATTTTATGAAAGAAAAAACTGAGGACCACACAAAAAAAACTTAATGTTTTTCACATAAGCCAAACTTATACTAACAGAAACCATCTAGTTCGTCGTATTTTCAGAGGGAAAAAAAGAAGGTGAGAAAATACAATACCTTTACGAAGTTGAAGATGTAAATACTTAAGTTGTTTGGTAATGAATATTAGATGGTTCTAAGATTAGTAAGTTTTCTAATTATAAAAAAATAAAAATCATCAGTCACTCAAATTAAAACAATTTTTAAAAAACTTTTTCTATGAATGACATATTAGCAAAAGCCATTTACGTGACTTATCAATTAATATATAAGAGTAAGATTAGAGATAATTTTTCTTCATTTTTTAATGGTTTCCTTCATTTTGATATACTATTAGAAATGCCCTTAAGTGAGATCGAATAATCTGTTATCTATATGATATAGACTATATCTATCGAACACGTGATAGTTGTGTAGCAGTGTTAGGTAAGATTGCATCATTTTATCGGATAACACTCACATGTGAACCGTTAAGGTACGATTGCATCATTTTAAATACTCGCAGCTCCCTCGCAGTCTATCACTACTACCACCCATTGGTAAAGATAAAATAAATAAAAAATTATGGTAGATATCCTAGTAATCTCTGACACCATTGTTCGACCAGAGAACTACAAGGTTGCATCGGAACGGGTTAAGATCCATCTCACTCCATGGGATCTCTGCTTCCTCCGAACCGAATACGCTCAAAGAGCTCTCATCTTTCCAAAACCCGACCCGGAAACCAATATGATCTCTCAACTGAAGTCTTCTCTTTCAGCCGCATTGAAGATTTTCTATCCATATGCTGGACGTCTAGTCAAAATCAACAACGACGACGAAACGACGTCGTTTTACATAGATTGCGATGGTTCGGGCGTCAAGTTCGTCCATGCAGCTGCCGTGACAGTCACGGTGAGTGATGTTTTAGACCCGGGATATAATTACTGGACCGAGTTTTTTCCCGCCAACGGAGTTAAAAGCTGGGAAGGGGTCACCAAGTCGTTGCTTGCATTCCAAGTAACAGAGTTAAAAGATGGAGTTTTCATCGGGTTTAGTTATAACCATTTGGTTACAGACGGAGCTTCGGTCTGGAGCTTCTTCAGAACTTGGACAGAGATTTTCTCTACCGGTCGGAAAAAGTTTCCTCCATTGTCTCTCTGTGGATGGTTTCTCGGCGGAATTGATTACCCTATTCGAGTTCCAATCTCAGAGACGGTACCATCACCTGCAACTGGGAAGCTTGATGCTGCTTCGTCGTTACGAAAGAAGATCTTTCGGTTCACGAGTAGAAACATCTCTGAGCTTAAAGCTAAAGCCAACGGTGAAGTTGCTGGTTCTGATGACAATCTGAATATCTCGTCTTTTCAAGCCGTGTTGGGGCACATGTGGCGATCAATAATCAGAAACAGTGATCTCAATCCTGAAGAAGTGATTCATTGCAAGCTGGCGATGGATATTAGACAGAGGCTAAACCCTCCTGTCGGAAAAGTGTGTTTTGGAAACATGGTCGGACTGGCGACGACCACCACGACCGCGGGAGAAATGGTTAATAATGGGCTTGGTTGGGCTTCTTTGCAACTGAACAAAACTGTGGGGTCACAAACGGATGAAGCGTTGAGACGGTTTGCTGAGAATTGGGTGAAGAATCCGAAAATACCAAGTCGTTTGGTGGTTAATAATTCGCTCACTGTTGCTGGCTCTCCACGGTTCGATGTGTTCGAAAATGATTTCGGTTGGGGGAAACTGATAGCGGTTCGAGGTGGACCGGGAATTGCTGGCCATGGTAAAATCCTTGCTTACCCGGGAAATGAAAAAGGAAGCACGGAGATTCATACGTCTTTATGGTCTCACGTTTTGGACAAGTTATTGGTTGATGACGAGTTTTTACAGCATGTCGATCTCGTTTAAATATTATCTATGTCAACATCAACTATGTAGGCTATATATTAGCCAAAAGAGTCAACACCAACCATATGTGGTGTGTAATATAAGATATCAAATAAGGAAGTTTGGAGTGTGTTATAATCCAAACCAAATAAGTCCTAAAGAATTGTTCGAGTCCTTTAATGGTAAACATTTCATTGTGGTTGTACCTATTATGCGTTTGTAAAATTTGCTCGTGCTAAAAATGTAATTCCTTTTTCTCTGATCAAACCATCCATGTCAACTTGAAATGTTATCTTCTACACTTCTGCAGTCTCTCTGTTTTACCAAATAAGAAATCTCATATTCTGTGTGATAATTATCTTTCGACTTGGAAGCAACACTATATTAAACCCTCGACAATTATAGTGTTAGTAGTTAACGCTTTTCTTTTTAACAAGAAACCAACACACATTAATGGAATGCAGCATCACCATCAAGAGATAAATTCGAACACAACCTACCATTATGCAGAGAACTCTAAAATGCATAAACTATATACAAAATTATATTTTTATTAACTAAATAATAATTTGTGCTTTGAAATCCTGAATAAGTACTCAAAGTACTCTAATATTTTATTAAGTACCTAAATTAAATATATACTATATGGATAAATAATTTAAATACTCATTTTAATATATTTTGGTATTTGGTGCTCTTCTTTCTTTTCTAAAATCGAGTATATCAAATTCAATGTCTTTTCTTTTCAGATTTATCAATATGGTGTTTGCACATAGTTTTGAATTTTGTTTTTTAATTTCATTGGTTTTCCTCTCAAATTTCACTTGTCAAAAATTACACCAAAACCAAAAAGAATTGTGACAAGAGCATTTGTTATTTCTCATTTCAAATATTAATTTTTGGCCTTTGCTTCACTGGATCTTTATTTTTTTCTAGGTTGAAAAGTACAAAACATTATTTTAGAACCGAAATATCAATTTGGATTCGAAACCAATAATTATATTGGTTCAACCGGTTTTCAAAATATTACTAAATTCAAACCAAATCTCAACCGAATTTTTATAATATTCGAATATACTGAAATTCATAAACCAAAAATCCAAAATTCGATTGAACCAAAACCGAAATTCTAAGGTTCCGAATGCCCAACCTTAGTGTTAGGTGCAATCAAATAATCTAATATTATTTTATATTGTTGTATACCACGCGGTGGTTTTGTAGTGTTAGGTGAGATCGAATCATCGAAATCAAATAATCTTGCATGTGCATCTACTATCATCGAAATCAGATACAGGGCCGTGCCTCAGCACAAGCTCATCAATCATTAGCTTGGAGGCCAATATTCTTAAAATCATTTTAGGGGCCAATTATATTGAATGTCCGTTAGTACAGATGG
This sequence comes from Eruca vesicaria subsp. sativa, assembly GCA_932364175.1. NCBI lineage: Eukaryota > Viridiplantae > Streptophyta > Magnoliopsida > Brassicales > Brassicaceae > Eruca > Eruca vesicaria. The sequence continues at coordinate 397,270 of CAKOAT010741820.1, read as the reverse complement.
TAAAAAATTGGTTATTAAACAACTTGTGTTGCCAGGTTGGAAACTAATAGGCAGCACATTTTACAATTGATTTTTTTTTTAAGTTGTTGTAGGGCCAAAAAAATTAATTGCTTTTGAGCCTACATATGTCAGGCACGGCCCTGATCAGATAATCTCGCAACTGCATCTATTATCATCGAAATCAAATAATCTTTGCATGTGCATTTATAATCATTGAAATCAAATAATCTCGTAAGTGTATCTTTAGGTGAGACTGGATCATATAAATACTCGCAGATCCCTCGCAGTCTATCACTACTCTCATTCATACTCCCACCCAATATTTGTTAATTTTTGAATGAAACTGAAATTTATAAACCAAAAATCCAAAATTCCATTGAACCCAAACCAAAACCTGATTGTTACTCTAATGCCCATCCCTGCAATCAAATAATCTATTATCTAGACTATATAATTAGACCACGAGGTAGTTTTGCAGTGTTTGGTGAGATCGGAATCATCTATTATCTATATATGTACACTCACATGTGCACTATTATCATCCAAATCAAATATTCTCGCAGGTGCATCTATTATCATCGAAATAAAATAATCTAGCAAGTGCATCTTTAGGTGAGACTCGATCATTTTAAATGTTGGCACATCCCTCGCAGTCTATCACTACTCCCACCCATTGGTGTATATATCAAAAGATTAAGAAAAAAAAATATGGTAGATATCGTAGTAATCTCTGACACCATTGTTCAACCAGAGAGCTACGAGGATGCATCGGACCGGGTCAAGATCCATCTCACTCCATGGGATCTCTTCCTCCTTCGAACCGAATACGCTCAACGAGCTCTCATCTTTCCGAAACCCGACCCGGAAACCCATATGATCTCTCGACTAAAGTCTTCTCTTTCCACCGCTTTGAATGTTTTCTATCCATATGCGGGACGTCTAGTCAAGATCGACAACGAAGACGGCGAAACGGCGTCGTTTTACATAGATTGCGATGGTTCAGGTGTCAAGTTCGTGCATGCAGCTGCCGTGACAGTCACGGTGAATGATGTTTTAGAACCGGCATATAGTTATTGGAGCGAGTTTTTTCCCGCGAACGGAGTTAAAAGCTGTGAAGCGGTTTCGAAGCCGTTGCTTGCGTTCCAAGTAACGGAGTTAAAAGACGGAGTTTTCATAGCATTTAGTTATAACCATCTGGTTACAGACGGAGCTTCGGTGTGGAGTTTCTTCAAAACTTGGACGGAGATTTTCTCTACCGGCAGGGAAAAGTTTCCTCCACTGTCTCTCTGTGGGTGGTTTCTCAGCGGGATTGATTACCCGATCCGAGTTCCCATCTCAGAGACGGTACCATCACCTGTAACTGGACTTAGTGATGCTGATTCGTTCTTAGGAAAGAAGATCTTTCGGTTCACGAGTAGACACATCTCTCAGCTTAAAGCTAAAGCCAACGGTGAGGTTGGTGTTGGTTCTGATGTAATCTCTTCGTTTCAAGCCGTGGTAGGGCATACGTGGCGAGCAATAATCAGAAGCAGTGATCTCAATCCTGAAGAAGTGATTCACTGCAAGCTGGCGATGGACATTAGACAGAGGCTAAACCCTCCGGTCGGAAAAGAGTGTTTTGGAAACATGGTTGGACTGGCGACAACCACCACAACCGCAGGAGAATTGGTTAAGAATGGGCTTGGTTGGGCTGGGTTGCAACTGAACAAAACTGTGGGGTTACAAACGAATGAAGAGTTGAGACGGTTTGCTGAGAATTGGGTGAAGAATCCGAAAATTCCGAATCGTGTGGTGGTTAATGATTCGCTCACTGTTACTGGATCTCCACGGTTCGATGTGTTTGAAAATGATTTCGGTTGGGGGAAACCGATTGTGGTTCGAGGTGGACCGGGAATTACTGGCCATGGTAAAATCATTACTTACCCGGGAACTGAAAAAGGAAGCACGGAGATTCATACGTCTCTATGGTCTCACGTTTTGGACAAGTTATTGGTTGATGAAGAGTTTTTACAGCATGTCGATCTCGTTTAAATATTATCTTTGTCAACATTAAGAGTCAACACCAACCATGTGTGGTGTGTAATATAAGATATCAAATAAGGAAGTTTGGAGTATGTTATAATCCAAACCAAGTGAGTTGAGTAACATAAGTCCTAAAGAATTTTTCGAGTCCTTTGTAATAAATACCTTTAATGGTAAACATTTCATTGTGGTTGTACCTATTATGTGTTTTGTAAAATTTGCTCGTGCTAAAATGTAATTCCTTTTTCTCTGATCAAACCATCCAAATCAACTTGAAATGTTATCTTCTACACTTCTGCAGTCTCTCTGTGTTACCAAATAAGAAATCTCATATTCTGTGTGATAATTATCTTTTTTCACTTGGAAGCAACACTATTATATTAAACCCTCGACAATTATAGTGTTAGTAGTTAACGCTTTTCTTTTTAAAAAGAAACCAACAAACATTAATGGACCTATGCAGCATCACCATATTAACAGATCAATTCGAACACTACCTACCATTTTAAATATTTGGTGAAAGCGACACACAAAATAATGTATCTATGTGTGAAACTTATGATTTTATTAGGAACCTTTAGATAGATTAGGTTTAATCCGAATTCCGATAGAAAAAAACTGTATAGTTACAACTCTTAAGCTGTCTTTTTGGGCTATATCTCTCAATCAGGTGAATTTTTTTTTTCTTTTATAAGGAATTATGTATTCCAAGTACAATCAGGGATATAAACCTAAGTTCAAGAGGATTAGGAGGATACTTAGAACTTCATAACTCTTCCTGTCTATAAAACAAATACCTAGCTACAGTTTTTCTCAAAACGTTTGTATTGTTAGTGGAAAGAAGATAGTGTTGCTTGTGAAACAAGAATCAGAAACCATTACTGAGTCCAAAAGGATTAAAGGAAACAGAGTTAACTTGGAGATGTATATATAAAAGGGTTTTGTGATCCAAGTTTTAACATGGCAATGTTTTATTGGGTCTTGTGTATTCAAGCCGAAGCTCCAATGATTTATGGCAGAGATTCATAAGAGAAAGAAGTCTATAATTTTGAGAGAGATTGGGTGATTCAGATGATCCAGCTGCTATCATCCTTCAACTTTGATTCCTCCGACCAAGTTTGCTTTACATGTTCCCACACCAAGCCTTCTCCTTCCTGCATATTTCACATTATACAATCAACAAAACTGACAGAAGCTACAACATCTTATTACACAATCTCATCACACCTTTGCGGTGAATTTGACAGTCGTGTTGCAGCCTATGCGTTCATCACCTGCAAGAGAAATTTGGTGTTAGATTCTCATTGATTTAGACTTTTGAGTTATATAGATTATGTAATAAGCCTTTTACCACTCTGCTCCCATTTATCAAGCTTTACCATCCATGTCCCAGGAGCAGTCTCTGTTGCCAAGACTTGATCTGCCCAAACCCGAAACTTCTTCCCTTGTTTGTCTCCATGGTGCTTCCGCAGCTCATCAATGGTATCAACCAGAGATTTTCCAGCACCAGATGGATGGACAAACACACCTCCAGGTTGCTGCTGACACAAAAGACAATCTCTAGTTATTTCACTGCAAATACATTTATCAAAACTCTATTTACACACTCACACAAGAAGCTTTAAGGCTCGCTGCATACGCCTCAGAGTTCTCAACCTCACCACGTCTCCACCTCTCATAAAACAAGAAAAACTTCACAACCTCATGACCAGGATTCACATTCTCCACCTTACACTCCAAAAAGTCAGAAACATCTCTTGGAGAAAGGTTCGGACCAAGCTTAAACTCACCAATGGCTTGTATAATCCCACCTGCACACCTCTCCTTCGCATGGATCACCTTTGGATTGTCTTTTGCATTCTCAGCATGCCACTTCAACAGCTCTTCTTGAGCATTGCTTACCATGACGCCATAAACATCAGGAATGCTAAAGAGCTCAGCATCGTTACCAGAGTCTCCACAGGCAAGAGTGTTAACAGGGAGCTTTCCTTCACTCTTGAGCTTCTTGAGAAGATAAGCAAGCGCTTGTCCCTTCCCAGCACCTTGTGGTAAGATATCCAAATCCATGCCACCACTGTAGATTATTTTCACATCCAACTGAAACACACACACACACACACAAAATCATCTCAAGAAAAACAGTAAATTCAGTTGCTACTTTAGCAACAGTGTTCTAAAAATCTACCGGTAAATTGGACCTTAACTATCTTTTTTAAAAAAAAAAAATCGGTCTAGGCGTCTGCCTAATCAATAATTCTCTATTATTCATTCGCTATTCTAGCATTAGTGTTATAAAAATCGACCGGTCTAGGCAAATTAGACATAAACCAAACGAGTTTTCTTGAATGTTTATTAAAAAAAAATGGGTCTAGACAGCCACCTAATCAATAATTCCCTATAAATCGCCTAATTACTGACTAGCAATTTCTTGAACATAAAATTAGCAAAGCAAATCTCACCCCACGTTTCTCCAACCGCTGTGACAACTCCTTGGTCACTTCTTGAGCCTTACTTTTGTCAACGTAAAAGCTAACCTTGTGTGGCCTCTGCTCAGACTCTGCCTACAGTAACCACACTCTTATCATTGTACCAAGTATATTGCAAGATAATAGACTCTTTTTTTCTTAAAGTACCTGAAGAGTTAACTCAACGAAATTGCCAGTCTCTTCTTTAACAATCCCCAAATCCCATTTATGATTCAAAGTATCAACCCAACCAAGATCAGGAACCATGGAGTTACCATAAGTAATCTCAGTCCCTACAGACATAATAGTAACGTCAGGGGTCAACAAAGGCTTCTCCTTTCTCAATTCTTTGTAAAGAGTCGGTGATCTTCCGGTTGAGAAGACGAGAAGAGAGTCATGGCGATAAGCGTGTTCCCAGAGTGAGTTGAATCTCAGCAAAGAGAGGTTCTCAGGATCATGATGATCAACCTGGGGAAAGAAAAAAAACCCATTAATAAAGATGAAAACTTTATTATAAAAATGGTGGCTTTTTGATTTTTGTTACCATGGTATGATCAAGATCCGAGACAATCATGAGACGAGCAGGAGATGTTAGCCTCTCCATGATTACTACTTGAGATTCTACACAATGTGTTACGTGAGATTCACAGGGAGGAGGAGAGGATAGAGAGTGTGGAGGATAGAGGAATCGAGAGTCAGATGTCACCACAGATTTGAGATCGGACCATCTGTGTTCGTGTCGTGTCGTGTCCCTTTGGCGTTTTTTAGTTTATGCGATAAAGATCCGATGATCCCTGACGAGTGTAGGAGATACACGTGTAGCGTATCTAACAGCTATCATCATCTGTCAGTAGTACCACCGAATATTCCTTTTTCTAAATCTTAATTAATTATGTAAATATACATAGCATTAGTCTAGAATAAGGCTGAGACTTATTATCTGAGATCCGCTCCAGATACGCTTCGAAAATAAGATATCTGGAGTGTCCGGATCCAAATTCAAATAGTAATATATTGGACCCATTCAAACCGGATCCGAATTCGGATATCTAAACTTTTAGATCCGGATCCGTGTTTTTAAATTATAATAAATTTTGAATTTTATGTATTTTTAAATAATTTTTATTTATTTTTAATTATTTTTATGAATCCGGATCCGAATCTGGATATCCACAGGTATTACAACTTCTAGACAGATATCCGAGCCCTAGATACCCGGCCGACCCAAATCCAATCTGGATACTAAAATCACAGATCCGACGAATCTGGATCTGGATACTCCAAATTCCCGGATATCGGGATCCGTCCCAATCCTAGTCTAGAAACACCTAATTTCATTTGTTTTTTTTAATTTACAAAGGGAATATTCAAAATATTCTTTCTTTTTGAAAAAAAAAAAACTAAATCAAAATTTTTTATTTATTTAAAATGCAAGTTTAAGAATTTTAAGACAAATGGACATTTATCGATCATTTAATCTGAGATCTGAAACAACTTTTTTTTCATCTGAATCAAATTTAAACCGAAAATCTACCGACAATAATGGCAAAGGAACGATCTTGTACGTGTCTAAACAATTTGGTTAATGCAAAGTAGAAGTTTGAGTTAAAAAAAAAAAAACTAAGTGTATACAATCTCAATACGTGATTAAGCCTAACCTCGAAGAGCCCACCAACTAGAGTTTTCCAAATACACTCTACACTCACTCTTCTCTTGTTTGTACTATAAGGCCCAAGACATGTAAGTAACTGCTATAACAGACTCGTAACGACCCAACCACTCTTAACTGATTTTTATTCAACGGTTAACGCCACATCAGCTCTCTGTTTCTTCCTACCCATAACAACGACTAACGCCAACGCCAAGAGTTGCTTTGCACTTCTTTTATATCTTCTGAAAAGAAAAGATCAAAACACTTCTTCTATCTTCTCTCTCGCGTACATACATACATACTAGTGAGAGATTCTAATTTCTTACTGATCTTTTTTCGACCATGAAGATCCCTCATCGCACAGCTTCCACGTCTACAAACGCAGTCACTCGTTCTCGTCTTCGCGAGGAAGAGAAACGTACCATCTCGGAACTCACTACCACCAACTCAAACGAACTTCACACAAGAGAGTCCTCCTGCTTCGTCATCTCCAAAAGGTCTTTTTACCAAATCTTGATTCTTCCTTCTTTGTGACCTCTTCGATCGTAGTAGATAACGTTTTTTGCAGGTGGTTCACAAGCTGGAAGAGATACGTTGATCAGCCTCCGGGAGGAGGAAGAGGAGCTCTATGGCCTGGACCGATTGATAACAGTGATATCATCGATACTGGTAGATTGCTGGTTGAAGATAAAGATTACATTCTTCTCCCGGAACGACTTTGGAACACTCTTCTTGCATGGTGAGTGACTGAGAGAGTCTTTATCTATATCTTCTCTTTTAGCTCATTTGGTCTTGTTTAATTGTTTTGATCAAAATGTTGTGAGTTTCTTTTCAGTTATAAGGGAGGTCCTCCTATACCAAGGACCATGGTCAACCTTTATTTGTCAGATGCAAGAGAGGTTCACAATGTAACTCATATAGAGTTGGCTAAACAGGTATGTATAGATAATAAACACTATAAGTGCTCCAACTTTGAGTTCTTTCTTTATTTGTTTGTGTGTTTTGTTTTTTAGGCCACTATAAGGGAGCTTTATGACAAGGTTTGTGCTGAGAAAGGTGTATCTCTAGAAAAGGTGTGTGTATTATTTGAAAAGGCTTGTACCATTACTACTATATATGGAGATTCTGTTCTGTTTTTGCTTCACGTTTGATGATTAAGCAGGCTCACATCTGGGATTACTTCAACATGAGTAAAGGCCAAGTCTTGGAGGTGTCTAACCAGACCATTGAAGAGTTAGGTCTTCACATGACCCAAGATGTAAGTAGTATCTTTGAGACAAGAGTCAGTAGTCATGCCAAAAAAATCACATTATTCTATTTCGCTTAAATGACTTGCTGCAGATTCTTCTTGAAGTTGATGGGAGCTCGGAAGTAAATGATGAGCTACCTGTGGAAGAAGAAACTTCAGGATTAGCAGGACTGGTGAATATGGGAAACACCTGCTACATGAACAGCGCTCTTCAGTGTTTGGCACACACACCTCCCATACTTGAATACTTCATGCAAGATCACAGTAAAGACCACTTTAATAAAGATCATCAGGGTGAGCTTGCTATGGCGTTTGGTGAGCTCTTGAATGAGTTATGGTACTCAGAAAGTAATGCAGTTGAACCGCGAGTTTTCAAGACAAAACTTGATAAAGCAACTCCACAGTTCAGTGGTCACAATCAACACGATTCTCATGTTAGTTATATTCCTACAGTTGAGCAAATTGTTTATCCTTTTTGGGTCTCTGATGTATACTAACTAATGTTTGTTTCAGGAGCTGCTTACTTCCTTATTAGTTAGTCTACGTGAAGTCTCTGACATAGTTAACGCCTGCCAAGTAAGTAGATCTTTCATACCAGAACTGGAATATTCTGTCTGTTTTATATTCCTGACAGTTTGTGATATCTTCTTTATTTTAGGGTCAATGCAAGTCAAGTCTGATTTGTCCAGTTTGTGGGAAAACAACAAGCACTTATGAGTCCTTCACGTGCTTGTCTTTACCTTTGCCTTCAACACTTAACCGGTCAATAACAGTTACTGTGTTTTATGGCGATGGAGGTGATCTTCCGATTTCATACACTGTAACAGTGCCTAGGAGTGGAACATGTAGTGATCTTATTGCTGCGTTAAGTACTGCTTGTTCCTTAACTGATGATGAAAGCCTTTTACTTGCAATGGTAGGAGTACTCTTGACTTGACGTGTTCTTTTTCTGATATTAATCCATTTCATCACTAATCTGTGGCATTGCCCTCTTTTACAGGTATATGAGAACAAGATCTTTGGATATTTAGAGAATCCCATGGAGTCGCTGAGTGTGATGAAAGATGATGTCCATATTGCTGCGTATCGGATGAAGAATCAGATGCAGAAAGAAGCAGGAAAAGCAAAACCTGAAATGCTTCATGGAGGGCAGGGAAGAAGGTAATGATCATGTATTGGTTACACAAGAACTATTCTTGGACAGTCATATAACTCATGGACGTGTTTTATAGACCAAGTTTGTCTGGAGAGAAGACAAGGCAAGAAGAAGTGATAACTCTGTATGCTTGTTTGGAGAAGTATTTAGCTGAAGAACCTCTTGAACTGGATAACATGTGGTAATAGCATTCACTAGTCATCCATTGAACTTGTGACATTGCATAAGCTTGTGGCCTAGTTAATAAGTTTTGACCATCTTTGTGGAACCACAGGAGTTGTCCGGAATGCAAAGAGCAGAGGCAAGCTAACAAGAAGTATGACCTGTGGAAGCTGCCAGAGATACTAATGTTCCAGTTAATACGGTTCAAGAGTAGCAAATGTTTCACAAAGAAGATAGATACGTTTGTGGATTTCCCAGTTGAGGATCTGTTAGAGTTGAGCAAGTACGTGAATAATGGGAAACGGGAGTCATACTTGTATGAGCTGTATGCAGTGATCAACCATCACGGTGGAATTGGTGGTGTTGGCCACTACACTACCTACGCTAAGGTTGTTTGCTTACTTGATTGATCTCACTATCTGATAAGTACTCCTTTTTTATCTAACACCTATTTATATATATGTTTATTGCAGTTGGTTGATGATGGCAACAAGTGGTATCATTACGACGACAGTATTGTTTCACCCGTAAACGAATCTGAGATCAAAACCTCAGCAGCCTATGTTCTGTGCTACCGTAGAGTTGAAAGTGATTCAGCTGAGGAGGTGTCGAGGACCGATGACATGGATCAGTCATAATGTGCATATCACAAGCTAGTGGTTTCGGTTGAAGAGTTCTTTCTTGCTTCAGATTTTATGTTGTTGTTATGGCAGATTTAGGTTCGGAAATTTTTGTTTCTACTTAGGATTTTTTTTTGGATAGTGAGTCAATAGATGAACAGATTTAATGGAATTACAAATTGTACAGACAGTCTTGGCACATTGAATACAAGAAAACGTTTTCTCATTTTATTTGCTTGATAAGAAATGAAAACCAAACCACACTGATCATATAAGATTTGACTTGGGACGATGTGCTAACCCTCTTCGGGGTCAGTCAAACCGGAAGATGACCCCATTCTTCTTCTGAAATCCTGTGACACACCAACAGTGTCCAGTTAGACATAAAGAAAACAGAAAGGCTACCCAAAAACAGAGTACTAAACAGAGAAGAAGAGCACTGGAAACATAGTTAGTTTTAGCTTCTTCTTTTTTTTATAACACTCCTGTTTTGACTTGTCCAACATATGAAACATGTGATACATAAGGAAAAATTAAATGGGATATCAATAGATACCTACAATAAAATGAAGGAAATCTCACCCAACTAACCCCTTACGTTTGAACCTCCAAAGCGAGAAGATGATGAAGCCACGCCGGAGCAAGTCTAGCAATGTACGACTGGTGACGTTGATCACGGGTGACACTTAGAGCAATTGTCGCTGCCGCTTCATTGCATTCTTGGAAGACGTGTTCTAGGCTCCATGTGTCTATCCTTGCCAAAAGAGAAACGATATTGTGGCGGATGATGTTGAAATCATGATTTTGCTGGCTATCAGGCTTTGTGAATACATCATGGAGGCAATCGATGTCTCAAAAATAATATTTGAGTAATGTAAATTATCCATACATTCGACCGCCCAGAACATGGTCTATAAAGCCACTTCTGTTTTTGTATGCATGTAAGAGTAAGCTCGACGGCTATGTAAGAGTTAGTTTTAGCTTATACAAGGATTTTATTTGTTCCTAAACTAATCATTAACTGTGCAAAATTATGATTCGAAATAGTTAACTGTCAAAAAAATTGATAGAATTCATTATCTTTCCGTTCAGTTAACAGTCGACTAATTTTGTACAGTTAACTATTAGTTATGAATTAATTTTTCACCAAATTGCCCAAAACTAAATTAACCAATTTATTTTTTAAAATGGCATTTTTTAATAAAATTACTAGAATTCTTTTTTTTTATGAATCTTTTTTAATTTTTGCTGTCTAAATAATTTATTTTTCAAAATTATCTATAAAACATCATTTTAAATTAAAAATTCAATCAAAAAATTTATAGCATAATTTAATAAAATACATACAATCTAAACAATATACTTTAATATTTTACATTTATTATTTAGTTTAGCAAGTAAAAAAAACGATATCAAAAAAATATAACATGATAGTTAGAAAAAAAAACGATAAACAAAATGAATAAGTTACACTGATATCATTACTCAATAACCTATGAAATATAAATATGAATATTTTTTACAACTAACACAAATATATATTTATACACATTATATATTCGCGCGGACGCGCAGATCAAACTTTAGTTAGTATTTAAAAAAAAAAGTAAATCCGAGAAATTTTTACATTTGAAATGCAAGTTCAAGAATTTTAAGACAAATGGACATTTATCGATCATTTAATATGAGATCTGAATCAAATTCTTTCTTTCTTTGATCTGAATCAAATTTAAGCCGAAAAACTTGGATATATATCACATATCAATTTATAAAATTATTTAAATTGGTTTTTGTAGGAAATTATTTCGGATAAAACTACCGCACAATAATGATATAGAATAATTTTTGTTAAAGGATTTAAATACATAAACTAGATTTTGACCCGCGCTTGAAAGCGCGGAAATTTTTTATAATTAAAAATTTATATAATTGGGTTTTTGTCTTAATTTAAAGAATATTTTGGTCACCAAAATTTGTGGTGATGATTGTTTTTCATTAATTTTTAGTTTCAATTTTTATTTTTAGATTTTGTTTTAGATTTTGATTTTCTGGGTTTTAGTTTTTAAGTTTCTATTTTTGATTTTCAGCTTTTGGTTTGGGTTTTTAATTTTTAGATCCGCTGAGTTAGTTTGAACTGATATTACCAACAAACAAATCCCAAATAATCGAACATCTAATTTAAAAATGAAAAGATGACAAAAGCTTTTTTTAAAAATGCAATAATTTATTTTGTAAATAAACAAAAGCAAAAAATATAACCTGTGTTTTCAACTTTTGGTTTTGAATTTTAATTTTTAGATTTAGTTTTTGGTTTTGCTTTACATGTTTTTTATATCAGTAAATTATTTAAGAAAAATAAAACAATATATTATTTAAAAGTTACCATTGAAATTTATCAAAAAAGGGATTGTTATTTAAAATAAAAATACATTATCATGTTTTTAAGTACATGAGTTAAATAAATGATTAATAATAGACAATTTTGTTTTGCTAAAAAACTTATATACCTTTTGGGCCTGAAAAAATAATTGATTTTTTGATCCATTAAGGTGGAATGTTTATTCAATGTTACTATGGAGTAGGATTGGGCCTATCTATGTATAAACGAAATTGAATTTAGAGGCCGTCACGTGCTTTTCTGATGGATTATGTATAAACGAAATTGACTTGCTCTTACTTCTCTCGCGTACTGATAGAATCAAACCGTTTATTTCTTTTTGTAAAACTAATAAGTGTATACAACAATCTCTCAATACGTATAAACGTGATTAAGCCTAATCTTAAGAGCCCACCCAACTAGATTTTCCCAAATGAACTCTACACTCACTCTTCTCTTAGGCCCAAAGACATGTAAGTAACTGCCATAACAGACTCTCGTAACGACCCAACCACTCTTTTAACTGATTTTTATTCAACGGTCAACGCCACGTCAGCTCTCTGTTTCTTCCTACACATAACAACAACGATCAACGCCAACGCCAAGAGTTGCTTTGCACTTCTTTTATTATATCTTCTGAAAAGAAAAGATCAAAACACTTCTTCTATCTTCGACCATGAAGATCCCTCATCGCACAGCTTCCACGTCTACAAACGCAGTCACTCGTTCACGTCTTCGCGAGGAAGAGAAACGTATTATCTCGGAACTCACTACCACCAGCTTGAGCGAAATTTACAAAAGAGAGTCCTTGTACTTCGTCATCTCCAAAAGGTCTTTTTCCAAAATCTTGATTCTTCCTTCTTTTGAGACCTCTTCGATCGTAGTAGATAACGTTTTGTGCATGTTATTTGCAGGTGGTTCACAAGCTGGAAGAGATACGTTGATCAGCCTCGGGGAGGAGGAAGAGGAGCTCCAAGGCCTGGACCGATTGATAACAATGATATCATCGATACTGGTAGATTGCTGGTTGAAGATAAAGATTACGTTCTTGTCCCTGAACGAGTTTGGAACACTCTTCTTGAATGATGAGTGAGACGAGAGAGTCTTTATCTTATCTTCTCTTGTAGCTCATTTGGTCTTGTTTAATTGTTTTGATCAAAATGTTGTGAGTTTTTTTTCTTTCCAGGTATAACGGAGGTCCTCCTATACCAAGGACCTTGGTCAATCTTTATTTGTCAGATGCAAGAGACGTTCACAATGTAACTAATATACGGTTGGAAAAACAGGTATATATGCATATGCATATAGATAAACACTATAAGTGCTCCAACTTTGGCTTCTTTCCTTATTTTTTGGTGTGTGTTTTTACTTTTAGGCCACTATAAGGGAGCTTTATGACAAGGTTTGTGCTAAGAAGGGTGTATCTTATGAAAAGGTGTGTGTATTTGAAAAGTCTTGTAACATTACTACTATATATGGAGATTGTGTGTTCGGTTTTTGCTTCACATTTTGATGATTATAATATGTATAAAAGTAGGCTCACATCTGGGATTACTTCAACATGAGTAAAGGCCAAGTCTTGGAGGTGTCTAACCAGACCATTGAAGAGTTAGGTCTTCACATGACCCAAGATGTAAGTAGTATCTTTGAGACAAGAGTCAGTAGTCATGCCAAAAAAATCACATTATTCTATTTCGCTTAAATGACTTGCTGCAGATTCTTCTTGAAGTTGATGGGAGCTCGGAAGTAAATGATGAGCTACCTGTGGAAGAAGAAACTTCAGGATTAGCAGGACTGGTGAATATGGGAAACACCTGCTACATGAACAGCGCTCTTCAGTGTTTGGCACACACACCTCCCATACTTGAATACTTCTTGCGAAATCACACTAAAGACAAACTTGCTAAGGCGTTTGGTGAGCTCTTGAAGGAGTTATGGCACTCGGGAAGTAATGCAGTTTCCCCGCGAGTTTTCAAGACAAAACTTGATAAAGCTGCTCCACAGTTTAGTGGTCACATTCAACACGATTCCCATGTTAGTTATTTTCCTATAACACAATTGTTTATGCTTTTTTGGTCCCCTGTGTTTATGATGTATACTAACTAATGTTTGTTTCAGGAACTGCTTATTTTCTTGTTAGAAAGGCTACGTGAAGTCTCTGACATAGTTAACGTTTGCCAAGTAAGTAGATCTTTCATACCAGAACTGGAAGATTCTGTCTGTTATACTTACTGACCGTTTGTGATATCTTCTTTATTCCAGGGTCAATGCAAGTCAATTCTGTCTTGTCCAGTTTGTGGGAAAACAGCAAGCACTGATGAGTCCTTCACTTGCTTGTCTTTACCTTTGCCTTCAACACTTAACCGGTCAATAACAGTTACTGTGTTTTATGTCGATGGAAGTCCTCTTCCGATTTCATACACTGTAACAGTGCCTAGGAGTGGATCATGTAGTGATCTTATTGCTGCGTTAAGTACTGCTTGTTCCTTAACAGATGATGAAAGCCTTTTACTTGCAATGGTAGGAGTACTCTTGACTTGGCTCGTTCTTTTTCTGAGATTAGTCCATTTCCTCACTAATCTGTGGCATTGCTTCCCTCTCTCAGGTGTATGAGAACAAGATCTTCGGATATTTAGAGAATCCCATGGAGTCGCTGAGTGTGATAAAAGATGATGTCAGTATTGTGGCGTGTCTGATGAATCAGATGCAGAAAGAAGCAGGAAAAGCAAAACTTGAAATGCTTCATGGAGGGCAGGGAAAAAGGTAATGATCATCTTTTGGTTTACAAAAAGAACTATTCTTGATTCAGTTTTATAGGACAGTCATATAACTCATGGACGTGTTTTATAGACCAAGTTTGTCTGGAGAGAAGACAAGGCAAGAAGAAGTGATAACTCTGTATGCTTGTTTGGAGAAGTATTTAGCTGAAGAACCTCTTGAACTGGATAACATGTGGTAATAGCACTCACTCGTCGTCCCTTAAACTTGTGAGATTGCATAAGCTTGGTCTTAAAGGTCATCTTTGTGGAACCACAGGGTTTGTCCGGAATGCAAAGAGCAGAGGCAAGCTAACAAGAAGTATGACCTGTGGAAGCTGCCAGATATACTAATGTTCCAGTTAATACGGTTCAAGAGTAGCAAATATTTCACCAAGAAGATAGATACGTTTGTGGATTTCCCAGTTAAGAAGCTATTAGAGTTGAGCAAGTACGTGAATAATGGGAAATGGGAGTCATACTTGTATGAGCTGTATGCAGTGATCAACCATCTCGGTGGAATTGGTGGTGTTGGCCACTACACTACCTACGCTAAGGTCTCTTGCTTCTATCTATTTTTGCTTTTGCTTCCTTATGAGTAGTCCTTTTTTATCTAACACCTATTTATATATGTTCCTTTCTTGCAGTTGGTTGATGATGGCAACAACAAGTGGTATCATTACGACGACAGTATTGTTTCACCCGTAAACGAATCTGAGATCAAAAGCGCAGCAGCCTATGTTCTGTTCTACCGTAGAGTTGGAAGTGAATCAGCTGAGGAGGTGACGAGGACCGATGACATGGATCATTCATAATGTGCATATCACAAGCTATTGGTTTCGGTTGAAGAGTTCTTTCTTGCTTCAGATTTTTATGTTGTTCTTATGGCAGATATTGGTTCGGAAAAAGATTGTTTCTAGTTAGCCTTTTTTTTGGATAGTGAGTCAATAGATGAACAGATTTAATGGAATTATAAATTGTACCGACAGTCTTGGCACACTGAATACAAGAAAACGTTTTCTCATTTTATTTGCTTGATAAGACATGAAAACAGAACCACACTGGTCATATATATGATTTTGACTTAGGACGATGTGTTAACCCACACTGAAGTGCTACCCAAAAAACAGAGAACTAGATAGAGAAGAAGAGCACTGGAAACATAGTTAGTTTTAGCTTATACAAGGATTTTATTTATTCTTCAACTAATCATTATCTGCCCAAAAATATGATTAGAATAGTCAATTGTTAAGTCAACTATTAGTCATAGATTAATTTTGCACGAATGGTAATTGAATATTAAAACTACCGATTTAAAATATTTAAAACACCCATTTCGGGTCTAGAAACACCTAATTTTGTTTTTTTATTTACAAAAGAAATATTCAAGATATTCCTTCTTTTTAAAGACTAAATCAGGAGATTTTTATATTTGATATGCAAGTTCAAGAATTTTAAGACGACAATCTATGCTTTATGGACATTTATCACTTCATATGAGATCTGAATCAGATTTAAAAAAAAAAACTTGAATTTTTATATTGAATTCAGTTTACAAAATTATTTAAATTGGTTTTTGTAGGATATTATTTGGTTAAAAATAGCACACAAACTGTTAAAAATAATACCTATTAAAGGATTTAAATGCATGAATATCTGTATGATTAATATAGGATGGTGTACATTAACATGTGTGATTTTTCTAAACCGTAAATGTTACTATGGAGTAGGATTGAGGCTATCTATATACATTAAAACCTCTATAAAATAATAGTGTTGGAACTTTGAAATTTTATTAATTTATTAATATATTAATTTACAAAAAAAATATTTAGATTTTTTTATTTTAAAATATATTATTTTTTTTTGGATAACAAGATATATTTATTCTAAGATAAGAAATATATTTGATTTTACTGTATAGACATTAATTTTTTTTTTTGAAATTTGACATTTGATGTATTTTACATAGAATTTAAAACAAAGAATATAATGATGGGTTCTTACTTATATAAAATATATATACAAATAAATTATTTTTTTTTTGAAAAAATGTTAAATTAATTGAAACAAGAAAAAAACTGTTTACAACCAAAGTTTCTTGTTTTAAGTTAAAAAAAAATTGAAAATTTGCTTTACATTAGAGGGAAGAATCATCTGAAGGAGAACCAAGTTCCCGTAGCTCCTTGATAAGCTGAGTTATGGCGATGGCTGATGTTTGAGATATGATTTCGAATTTGTTTGTCAATGATTTTTGTAAGCCCCGAGGCAATCTTGGGATCCTCTCCAAATCTCCTCCCATCCCGCTCCGCCCAAACTACAAATAGAGCGGATTGGAAGACATATCGAAGCAAGAACAGCTCCAATTTGCTTCACCTTTTAGTGATAAGGGATATGATGTCATCCCACACATTGGTATAATCCATCCTTAAAGCTTTCTGGTGAGACTCGACCACACCTCCCCCGAGTATTTCCACTGAAAAAACAGATGGTTTCTTGTCTCAGGACAGTCCTTGCAAAGCGGACACCTAACCACAATGCCACCATTCCATAGTGATATACGATCTCCAGTGGGCAGTTTGTCGAGGATGGCGACCCATGTGTGGAAAGAGAACATCGAAGTTCTGTAGCGAAACCACACACCTTCGAACCAGTCAACCCGTGTCTGCATCCAGCGCAAGAGCTTCCAAGTTTCTTTGGTAGTAAAGCTCGGTTTATAATAATCACCACACTTTCATAATCTGATATCCTCTTCACTATGCAAACCTCTGTTTTTAATCTTCAAAATCTGCAGCTCGATAAGATTATAAAGCTCCACTTGGTGTCTTCTTCTCATGTGCTTTTGATTACTGTAGCAACTGTATTACGGAGTCGAATCCCCATATTCATAGGTCCACCAGCTCATGTTTTATCCATTAGACATCCTAGTTCTGACCAGTTATCAAACCTGAAAGATGTTGACATGCCATTCTGAATTTTCATTTTCGAAAATAGCTTCTTCCATATCCACGAGCTAAGAAAACTACTATCTTTTACTGTCCAGAAAGATCCCTTGTGGATTAGATAACGGTTCACCCATTTCAGCCAAAGAGAATTTTTTTGAAGATAGGATACACCACACCAACTTTAGACAAGAGACCTGGTTTGCTTCCTCCAAAGACTGCAGTCCCAAGTCAACTTATTCTTTTGGCCTACAGAAATTCCAACTAACTTTTGCTTTATTTTGTATTCAAATCAGCATCCGACCATAGAAATGCTGCGCAGAGACTGTCAATCTCTTTACAATTTCTTGGCAGTTTAAATGCTGATATACAAAAGTTTGTGAGATTGTGAATAATAACAGATCCAATCAGCTGCAGTCTACCGGAAAATGACAAACATCTGGTTGTCCAAGAACCAATACGAGCTCTGATCTTCTCAATCAGTGGAGCATAATCTCTTACAGTCATTTGTTTAGTTAACAACGGCAACCCGAGATATCTCACTGGTAAATCACCATGGGCAAAAGCAAAAGTGTCAAGGAACTCTTGCTTTTCAATATCTTTTACACCAGCGAGAAAGATTGTTGTCTTTTCCATGCTAATATGCAGATCCGACATCTCAGAAAAATGGTTGAAAATATTTATAATACCATGGATGGTATCTAAATCTTTTTTCTGCAGCGCATTTGTTAAGCATTTTCGACAACACTTGTATACAAATAACAAACATGTATGGTGACAAAGAACAACCTTGTCTGATGCTTTTTTTGGTATTAAAATATTCGGCAAGCTCCCCACTGACTTATATCGAGAAAGAAGCCAAAGACACACAATTTTCAACCTATAAAATAAACTTTTTCGGAATATATAGCGCTGCAAGAATGGATAGCAGAAAAGACCACTGTTAACGCTTTTGATATGTCAATTTGAATAGCACTATTTGTTGAAATGTGAGTATTTAGAGACTGGTTTGTTTGAGAAGAAGGAAGAACAACAAGAACAGAGGAGAGAAGGTAGTATTTTTGTGAGAGAGAGAAGAGAGGAGAGAGACACAAGAGATTTTTGAGGGAAACTATTTCCTTGACTTTTTAGGTTGCTTACAACATGTATTTAAAGTCAAATCAGGCTTACAAGGACAGG
>CAKOAT010741820.1:278617-374524 GCA_932364175.1 Eruca vesicaria subsp. sativa | reverse complement strand
AAGTCAAATCAGGCTTACAAGGACAGGAGATTTAATATATAAAACTCAACCCACTTGCACCTGCTTTGTCCAGAACTCCCAACGGTCTTCTCCTCTCAAACCAATTGAAACCAATTGTAACCTTCTCAAACCAAGTGTAACCTTCACCATTCGAATAATTATTCTCCTCTAGTCCCTTTTATTGCTTCATGTTCACACTATTAGCCGAGACAATGCTCTTATGGTAGCTTTTGACTAGTTCTGAAGTAAATAGTACACTCTCTACGAAGAGGCGACCCTTTACAAACACTGATTGGTTTGGCACAATAAACTTAGGAAGAACCAGTTTCAGTCCATTCGTTAGGTGCTTCCAAATGGGATCATATATTTACATTAAAATTTTCAAAAAATTACTATTTTATTATTTTATTGATTTGTGTCAAATTTTGAACCGATCTAAACTGGAATCGACAAAATTTATTAATTCATAAAAATTATTAATATATTAAATATTAATTTATAAAAGTTCTACTTTATAAACGAAATTGAGTATAGAAACTGTCCTTTATGATGGATTATGTCTTGACAAATATATTTATAGGAAATTTAGTGGACATAAAACCATAGAAGAAAACTAAAAGAAAAAGAATAACTGAAAACTGGGCAAGAGTTTCCGCGTAAAATAAATACAAACGAAAATTCAAGAGTTCCTCACTCATCTTTTAAAATTCTCCTTTGAAAAGATCAAGAAGACTTCTTCTGAGAGATCCTCACTCATATTTTTCGAAAGATGCCGATCCCTTATCGCAAGTCTAAAAACTCAGTCACTCGTTTTCGTTTCCCCGAGGAAGAGAAACGTATCGTCTCGCAACTCACTACCACCAGCTCGAACGATAGAGAATCCTCCTACTTCCTCATCTCCAAAACGTATATCGTTTTCCACATCTTCTTGGATTCTTCTTGTTAGAAACACTCTTGTGTGACTCTACGTAATTGCATTTTGCAGGTGGTACACAAGCTGGGAGAGATACGTTGAGCAGCCTTCGGGAGGAGGAGGAGGAGCAGCTCCAAGGCCTGGACCGATTGATAACAATGATATCATCGATACTCGCAGGTTACTTGTTGAAGACGAAGATTACATTCTTGTCCCTCAACGTGTTTGGAACACTCTTCTTGAATGGTGAGTGAGAGTCTTTATCTTATCTTCTCTTTTTAGCTCATTTGGTCGTGTTTAATTGTTTTTGATGAAAATGTTGTGAGTTTCTTTCTTTCCAGGTATAGTGGAGGTCCTCCAATACCAAGAACCGTGATCTACCTTTTCTTGTACGATGCAAGAGATAACGATGTAACTGAGATACGGGTTGCTAAACAGGTAACATGCTTAGTATAAGACACTATAAGGCTCCAACTTTGGGTTCTTTCTTTACTTGTTGGTGTGTATGTGTGTTTTTAGGCCACTACAGGGGAGCTTTTTAACAAGGTTTGTGCTACGAAAGGTGTATCTCATGAAAAGGTGTGTCATGTATTTGAAAAGTCTTGTTCATTTCTATTTTTGCTTTTGCTATGGAGATGTTGTTGCTTCACATTATATGTATTAAGCAGGCTCGTATCTGGGATTACTTCAATATGACGAAAGGCAAACGCTTGTATCCTTCATCTAACAAGAGCCTTGAAGAGTTAGGTATTCACGCGGAGGAAGATGTAAGTGTTGTTGTTATCTATAGAAATACTCAAATTTTCTATTAATTAGAATATTTCCTGACGACATCACATTCTATTCATGCAGATTCTTCTTGAAGTTGATGGGAGCTCGGAAGTAAATGATGAGCTACCTCTGGAAGAAGAGCCTTCTGGATCTGGCGTTTCTTTGAGTAGTAGTACTAGTCCTGGAAAAGGATTAGCAGGACTGGTCAATATGGGAAACACCTGCTACATGAACAGTGCTCTTCAGTGTTTGGCACACACACCTCCCATACTTGAACACTTCTTGCGAGATCACAGTAAAGACGAGCTTGCTAAGGCGTTTGGTGAGCTCTTGAAGGAGTTATGGTCGTCAGGAAGAAATGCAGTTGAACCACGAGTTTTCAAGACAAAACTTGATAAAGTTGCTCCACAGTTTAGTGGTCACAATCAACACGATTCTCATGTTAGTTATTTTCCTATAGTTGAGCAAATTGTTTATGCTTTTGTTCCCCTATGTGTTTATGATGGTTTTTGTTGCAGGAACTTCTTATGTCCTTATTAGTTAGGCTGCATGAAGTCTCTGACATAGTTAACGTCTGCCAAGTAAGTAGATCTTTCATACCGGCTACTGGAAGAAGATTCTGTCTGTTTTATATTACTGACAGTTTGTGATATCTTCTTTATTGCAGGGTCAATGCAAGTCAAGTCTGGTTTGTCCAGTGTGTGGGAAAGCAGGAAGCACTTATGAGTCCTTCACGTGCTTGTCTTTACCTCTGCCTTCAACACTTAACCGGACAATATCAGTTACTGTGTTTTATGGCGAAGGAGGTCATCTTCCGATACGATACACTGTAACAGTGCCTAGGAGTGGATCATGTAGTGATCTTATTGCTGCGTTAAGTACTGCTTGTTCCTTAACCGATGATGAAAGCCTTTTACTTGCAATGGTAGGAGGAAGACTCTTGACGCACTTCTTTCTGATATAAATCCAATTCATCACTAACCTCTGGCATTGCCCTCTTTACAGGTATATGAGAACAAGATCTTTGGATATTTAGAGGATCCCATTGAGTCGCTGAGTGTGATGAAAGATGATGTCCATATTGCTGCGTATCGGATGAAGAATCAGATGCAGAAAGAAGCAGGAAAAGCAAAACTTGAAATGCTTCATGGAGGGCAGGGAAAAAGGTAATGATCATGCTTTGGTTTACAACAAGAACTATTCTTGATTCAGTTTTTATAGGTCAGTCATATAACTAAATGGACGTGTTTTATAGACCAAGTTTGTCTGGAGAGAAGACAAGGCAAGAAGAAGTGATAACTCTGTATGCTTGTTTGGAGAAATATTTAGCAGAAGAACCTCTTGAACTGGATAACATGTGGTAATAGCACTCACTCGTCATCCATTGAACTTGTGACATTGCATAAGCTTGTGGCCTACTTAATAAGTTTTAACCATCTTTGTGGAACCACAGGAGTTGTCCGGAATGCAAAGAGCAGAGGCAAGCTAACAAGAAGTATGACATGTGGAAGCTGCCAGATATACTAATGTTCCAGTTAATACGGTTCAAGAGTAGCAAATGTTTCACGAAGAAGATAGATACGTTTGTGGATTTCCCAGTTGAGGATCTGTTAGAGTTGAGCAAGTACGTGAATAATGGGAAACGGGAGTCATACTTGTATGAGCTGTATGCAGTGATCAACCATCTCGGTGGAATTGGTGGTGTTGGCCACTACACTACCTACGCTAAGGTTGTTTGCTTACTTGATTGATCTCACTATCTGATGAGTAGTACTCCTTTTTTATCTAAACACCTATTTATATATGTTCCTTTGCTGCAGTTGGTTGATGATGGCAACAAGTGGTATCATTACGACGACAGTGTTGTTAAACCCGTAAACGAATCTGAGATCAAAAGCGCAGCAGCCTATGTTCTGTGCTATCGTAGAGTTGAAAGTGAATCAGCTGAGGATGTGTCGAGGACCGATGACATGGATCAGTCTTAATGTGCATATCACAAGCTAGTGGTTTCGGTTGAAGAGTTCTTTCTTGCTTCAGACTTTTATGTTGTTATGAAATATGTTTTTAGTTAAGGGATTTTTTGGTTAGTAAGTGAATAGATTGAACAGATTTAGAGAAGTTACAATTTGTACACAGAACACAGTGAATATAAGAAAGAAAACGTTTCTCATCATATTTGCTTATAAGACATGAAAACAGAACCACACTGATCTATCATATATAGGATTATGACTTAGAGGATGTGCTATCCTCTTTGAGATCAGTTAAACCGGAAGATGATACCATTCTTCTTCTTGAAATCATGTGTCGTGTGATCCACCTCCTGTGACAACACAACAACAATATGTCAAAACCAAAAATCACTTAATTCACATCTACTTTTTATAACACTAAAAAACACTACTCACATTTGTGTTGCTAAGCTCCAAGTTGTAGAAGTCCATGGAGCTCTCACTGAACAACGGTCCAGCATGCCACGTACCACGGTTCAGTTTAACAAACTTCGGTCCTGAAAACCTGAAGACGCGCACATCCTCAACCGCAGGAAGCGCGTACAAGTGACCATTGGAACCAGATTCAACATTACCTCCAACAACACGTTCTCTATCAACATCTTCAATAAGAGATGGCTTAGCTACACCAAGGTACCAAACGTGACCTCCTATAGATCCCAAACACTGTGTCACGTTTGCGTGGTGAGTGATGGTGGAGAAGCCAAAGGAACGGTCTTTGAGCCGCATGATATAGAATCTATGTAACAAAAAATTATGATTAATAAAACAAACAAGACATAATCTGAAACTAGACAGAGCCAAAGTCTTGTCTTATTTTAAGGAAATTAAAACCGGAGATAGAGAGTACCGTGGGATTCCTCTGGAGAGATCTAACTGAGCATCGTTAGGACCAAAGTGATCACCGTCTGAGGAGGCTTCGATGACTTGACCATAATCTGCGAAGCTTTCAGATGTTGCTTCGATTGGGATTAGGTTTACCTGTTCCGGAGATTCCGCCATTGTTGCCTATATTCTCACCACAAGAGAAGGGGATTAGAAGATAAAGAGTTTTCTTATTCACTCAATTTAATTACTATGGTGTTAAAATGAGAAAATAATAATTATACGAATGAATATAGATTGAGGATGACTTATTATTACCTGGTCGTTTTGTTGGATGAGGTGGTGAATGAGATAGTTATTTTGTGCTATTACGTTGATTAAGATTCGTTCTTCAATCTCCATTGCTTCAATCTCATCTTTTAACCATTCATCAAATTCGGATGACGAAGAAGAAGAGGAGGAGTTTGCAAAAGGAGAATGACCACTAATATTAGAATTCATTTTTTAACTGAGTTACGATGGTGTTACTACACTTCTGCTTTAGTTCATGTCTATTTATAACCATATATTTAAAAAAAAAAAAATCATGAGAATTTCAAATTCGTGACATGCATTGGACCTCATCCCTCTCACCAATCTTTAATTTTTAAAATATAGTAATAGAATCTAGAAAAAATCAATTTTGTGCATTTGACCTTGTTTTCTCACTAATCTTCATAATACCTTTCCATTTTTCTTTTTCTTTTAGTTTATATCATTCATTTAACCTCACATTCTCACCATTCTCTGGCTTTTGAAAATAATATAATAAAATTTTGAAAAATTCAAGTTATATCATACATTAGAACTCACCATTTCACCAATCTTTGAATCTCAAAAAACATATAAGAGAATTTTAAAAAATTCAACTTGTTGGATCTTACCTTTTCACCCATGAAATTAATGCAAATTTATTTATTTAAATTATTATTGATCTATTGTTGTGTATAAATAACAGATGTTAAATGGTAAAAAAATCACATTTCCGATCTTTTTATTCCTTTCTAAAACTAAAATATTTTTAAAAAGTAATGATTTATCATTCAAAAAAAAAATTATTATGTTATGTATATTTTAAAATATCACAAGATCCAGTTGATAAGAATAATCAATTTCTTAAGAAATTATGGAAGAAAATAAGTAAGAATTACATTGAAAAAATAAGTTAGAAAACCAGGCCTACATCAACATTTCTGTTAACACAAAATTTCTTGAGTCAATTTGCTCAAAATACTAAAAGGTGTTGAATACCTTAATTTTGGGGAGAAAAATTGATAACAAAAGGAGTCAAAACTGGGGGAAATAGAGTAGAGAGTGCAAATAGGGTATTAGTTGTGTGTAGGGAGTGCAAAATCCCAAATTTCTTTATACAATATTTTGGAAATTTTAGAGATTTTGTTATGTGACTATTAGTGTTATTATAATATTTAATTAAATTTGTGTGATAATTATGTATTTATGTATTCTTATATATATATATATATTTATTTATTCTGTATTATTATTTTTTGATAATTTTTTGTATTATCATTAATGTCTGAATCTAGTTTTAAGATATTTTAAATCTTATTTTGAAATTTTATGTGTAAACCTTAAATTTATATAAAAAGAAAATTTATGAAATAGAAAATTTTAGACGTTAAAGGATAAACAAAAAATATGGAACTATGTATTTATGTATTCTTCTATATATATATATATATATATATATATATACGTAATTATTTTGTATTTTTTTTTGTTGACAATCTTTTGTATTATCATTGATGTTTGACTCTAGTTTTAAGATATTTTAAATCTTATTTTGAAGTTTTCTGAAATTTTGTGTGTAAAATTCAAATTTATATAGAAAGAATATTTATGTGATAGAAAATTTTAGATATTAAAATTATAAAGAAAAAATATGTAATAATCATAAATAAAATGTTTAATTCATTATTAATATAATATTTAATTGTAAAGACCAAAATGCAAATACAAATATTTGAACAGATTTAGAGAAGTTACAAGTTGTACACAGACAGTTTTGGGGCACATTGAATACAAGAAAACATTTATCATTCTATTTGCTTACAAGACATGAAAAAAAAACTGAACCACACTGATCTTATAGAGGATTTTGACTTAGGACGATGTGCTCAGTCAAACCTGAAGATGACCCCATTCTTCTTCTCGAAATCATGTGTCGTATGATCCACCTCCTGTGCCAACACACCAACAATGTCAAAACCCAAAATCACTTAATTCACATCTTTTTTTTTAACACTAAAAAAAACTAACTCACATATGTGTTACTCAGCTCTAAATTGTAAAAGTCCATGGAACTCTCACTGAACAACGGTCCAGCATGCCACGTGCCACGGTTCAGTTTAACAAACTTTGGTCCGGAAAACCTGAAGACGCGCACCTCTTCAACCGCAGGAGGCGCGTACAAGTGACCATCGGAACCAGATTCTACATTATCTCCAACAACTCTTTCTCTATCAACATCTTCAATAAGAGATGATTTAGCTACTCCAAGATACCAAACATGACCTCCTATTGATCCTAGACATTGTGTCACGTTTGCGTGGTGAGCGATCGAGGAGAAGCAGAAAGATCGACCTTGGAGCTGCATGATATAGAAACTAAGGGAGAGAGTAACAACAAGAAGCTCTGGTTATAACAAGAAGACATAAAACAGAACTAGACAGAGCCAAGTCTTTGACTCAACACAGCAGAGATTGATGTGATAGAGATCGGAGAGAGTACCGTGGGATTCCTCTGGAGATATCTAATTGAGCATCGTTAGGACCGAACTGATCACCGTCTGAGGAAGCCTCGATGACTTGGCCATAATCTGCAAAGCTTTCAGATGTTGCTTCGATCGGGATCAGGTTGACTTTCACCGAAGATTCCGCCATTATTGCCTAGTAGAAGACCACAACAAGGAGTAGGATTATAATATTATACACTCGAAAGAATAAAACTCAGTTGTGGGTTTTTCTTGTTTATTTAAATAGTCGGGGTTTAAAATGAAAACTAATAAGAAAGTTAGGGGCCATTTTGCATTTTCGTGATTTCGATCGGACGGCCCTTACTCCTTAGAGGAACACCATCACTAGTGTTATGAATAAGTAACCTTTTTAGACGAAAGTTTTCTAACGTAATGAATAAGATGAAAAATGTCTTCGAACTAAACAATCAACTCTTTTTTTGGGGTCAAAATTTGCAAAGTAGCATTTAACAAAGAGTAGTCTCCCTCCAGCTCAAGCTGCCCCCAAAAAAAAACATCGTAGCAGCGAAGCAAAGTAAAAAAAACAAAAAAAGACCATTAGCAAAGCTTCTTCTGACCAAGCTGATCAGCCACCAAAGCTTCTTCATTCTTCTGCATAGCTTTCTTCGCAAGTTCATAACCAGCAAAGTTCATGGCACCAAGAGGAGCCACCCAGAAGAACCTCGGGACTGCTCCTTTGAACAAACCAAGCGGTCCCTCGTTGCGCAGAACCGAGATTGCAACCATTGACATTGAGATTGGTCTTCCAGGTGTTGCAGTCATCATTCTTGTCTTCATCACATCAAACGGCGTTGTTACAACTGCTGCTATACCTCCTGACAACGCCCCAACAGCTATCGTCTCCCATGCCTCTAGTTCTCTTCCCAGGGCTTGTGCCACCATCTACAAAACAAAGTCATCATCATCTCGGTTTTTTACATGTCTTTAATTACCATTTTGATTATCTCGGTCTTTGTTACCTTTTTGGATTCTGCATACAGTCCCATGCCAACAACGTATAGTGGAACTTCACGGCAGAGAGTTGCGCCTGTCCCACGGAAAAACCCTCCTGGACCGTCTTGCTTCCACGTACCTACAATGGCTTCCCCTACATTGTTGAACATGCCAGCCTGTAACCGTTGCTTCAGCACTTCACATGGAATCCGTACAGCCGTGCCTAATAGTGTGCTGCAGAATGATGCAATCGATTGAACCTGCGTCAAATGCCCAACATTGCTTACTTAGTGCAAACACACAAAGAACAAAAAGCAACTGCATGATGCAACTTTACCAACCAAGCATTTTAAGGTCTAAGAGACCTCGTAGCTCCAGTGTCGCCACAAAATTCACATAACTACTAGTACAGTGTTCTCCCATGTCACAAAAAGCATTAGAGAAGCTACGTATGCAATGACATAGCCTTGATATTAATTTTTTGCAGGATGCATCTAGTATAAGGTTCACTTAGTAGATGCTATATCGCTACAGACGACAAAAGCAGAGCGGGGGTTTGTAGGAGAACTAATACTAGCTTCTTCAGTAATGCAATAGCTATATGAACCCATAATGGAACATAAACTTGAAGCACAAAACTGGAATCCTGGCCAAAGCAGCCAAACAAGTACAGTGACCATCACCTGAATTTCTGGGAGATTGGGAGCAAAATTGATCAACACAAGTTTACTTGCTTCGAAGATTCCTGTTCGCAGGCCATGGCTACAACATGAAAGAGATTAAGCCACATTTAAAATGAATCTTAGGAAGTAGAAGTCACAATATCATTGATTTGGAACAAGTGAAAAGACCTTGAAAATTGTCCAAGAATTGCCGGAATGGAACCCTTATAAACTCCCCGGACACCAATCTCTGGAAGCTTTGCTATTACTTCAGGAAACGATAAGGTTGATGCTTGCACACGAGTCTAGTAACGAAAATGAACAACGAATCCATCAATCCAACAGTACGCAAACATTGTAGAAGGCTAGCAGCAGATATCAAGTATATTAATCAGTTGCAAAGGCAACAAGAGGACTCACCTTGATTGTATCAATCGGATGCAATAGGGAAGTAGAGAGAGCAGAGGCAAGTCCTCCCGCTAATGCAGATTTTAGAACATCTCCAGCAGGTAAGGCCACGGGAGGTGCAACAGCAACAACAGTTGCAGCTTCAAACCAGATGTTACTACACGAGCAAAATTAGCACCAATCATCATTAGTAGGCCAACAATAATTCAACTTTTAAATCAAACATGAAACAGATAGAGCTACTACGAGAATACTTGTCCCATTCAACACAAACATTTCTACTGGTGAAATTGGCATTTTACTGCAAAGACTTATACTTACCGAGGATCATCCTGTAATCGCTCATATGGTAGCAAAACCATGAAGTTACGGAAATGACCATAAGAGATAGACTCTTCAGTATCAACCTTCAAAAACCTCATCATGGCTATAGCGTTTTCTTCATTAGCAGGAAGTCCTGCGTTATCTAGTGATGCCAATATCTCACTCTTCTGAAGAGTACCAGACTTGGTCAAACACAGAGAAGTATAGGCACGTAGAATGGTTGGCTCCTTCTGTTCCATCAATGACAAAAATTGCTTCCAACCAAATGATTTCGAGAAAAGATGACTCCTCGCTCGTCTCATAAACTCCTTGGCGTATCTTCTAGGCAATTTTCTTCTCCTCATTGCAATTTCCAGATCTTCCAAAGTTACTTTACCATCACCATCTCTATCTAATTCTTCGAAAAATCTCCTGCCTGGAAGACACAGAGAGTTATACTGGACGAAATTGAATAATTGTAGTACAGAAAGTAAACAACTAATGCTATTCCAAATTTTCAAAAGCAAATAAAATATGTGTTTTTATATTAGCATACAATCTAGTATTGTGACATTACAGCACAAATAACTTAAATTATAACAATAACAGTTTAACCAATAGTTTAGGATGATGACTAGAGCAGGCAATGAAAGTGAAGACATGATGTAGTATGTCTAAAACAAAACCAAAAAATTTGGAGGATTCATACCTTCAGACTCGGTGTATCTGAAAAAGTCCTGAACAGAGATTAGTTTTTTCTTGTCCGGATGGTCTCCTGACGGTCGTCCTAGTTGCGGTAAAAGCTCAATAAGCTCAGTCAATGAAATCGTGGACAAAGTGGATTTCAAGCGCTCTACATTTGACAAAGGTATACTCAGTAGTCCACTAGCCAGGCTCTGTGGAGAATCAACTACACTCTCCTCCTTACCAACGTTACTCTCATCACCATCTTCACTTACGGAAGATGTCAACCCAACTATACCCGACGCCACATCTCCAACTCTGGCAAACATCAGGTTCCCTAAAAATCCATTAACATCAAGTTTCCTAACATCCCATATATTAAAGATAAGTCGACTAGTTTCCTTCGAACAACAAGACTCAGTCTGTGAACTATCTTGAATGAACTGGTCCAGCTTCTGGAGATTCTGAGCTAGCATTTCAATAACAAACCCCATAGCGCATTCAATCGAAAAAGGGTTCTCTTTCTGGTTCCTCCCAATCTCTTTCCGGTTAACAAATGAAGCCTTTGGTTTAAGATTCTGCTTAAGACAATTCTCATCATGAATAATCCTCTTCTTGCCTCCTATCTTAAAAGGAACCGGAAAAGCATGGACAAAGCCACTAACCAACAAAGACCAAGTCATAGCAAACTTGAAGCAATTCGTACAAGAACCGTCATCTTTCTCCAACGACTTGTCTTTCTTCTTCACGAAGAGTGACTTCACAGGGAGCTTAAAGGACAAACCTTTCTTCCTCTCTCCACTCACCAAACACTGAACACTGTCAACACTTTCCTCCTCCGTGTCAGGACTAGCAAACACACGCTTCCTCCTGTTTCTTCTCAAACGAAAGTCCTTCTCTTTGCTAATCCAGCAGCTCTCGATGTCCTTCGCGGCCTTCTTGACGCCTAGCTCGATGGGGAGAAGAGCGTCTTTAACGACTTGGATTGAATTGAATATAGTTTCGATAGGGTCATTCGCTGACACCATTGCACCATTCAATGGGGGGATAAACCAAACACAAAAACAGAGTTGCAAAATCGAATCTTTAAGACTAACTCGTTAACCCTAGAAAACAAAACGCTAACTATAAACAAAACGGACGAATCAAAGTTTTTATAGAAACCCTAAGACCGCGAAATCGAGCGAGAGATTCTTCAGATGCGGTTCAGATCATTAATCTGAGCATTAAGCGAAACGTGGAGTGAGAGGACGAAAGGAAACGAAAATGGAGTAAAAATGGGAGCTTTTAAGGTTTTTTTAAAGAGGTTGAAGCTGAGATAGGGGAGAGCAGATATGGTGGGGAGTGAGAACAAGAAGAAGAAGAGGCAACCATGAAACGATTATGACCCCTCTTTCCTTCTTCTTCTTCTTTGTTTTTTTCCTTTCTTTCTTTTACGGAAATTTAAAAAAATAATATATTTTTTTTAAAAAATCGAAGAGGATAAAGACTTGGATATTTATTGGAGAGGGATATTTATTGGATTATTTTTCACGTAGTGGATAAAATCATGACCGAGTCTCTCTATGATAAGTGATAACACAGTTTTAACAAAAAAAAAATTAGCAAATGAAAATTAGTAAAAATAATAATTAAAAAAAAAAAGGTAAAAGGAGCTGAAATGATTTTTCCTCATGACAGACTGTAGATAAATAATACTAATAAGTTACAGAAAAGGATTAAAAAATGATTTTGTGGAGCGAGGAGTTGAACGAATGGATAGAGGCTGACGTAAGAAGGCGGTGGAGCCTCATGACACGTGGACTTTTTGTTCCTATTTACTGGAAAGACAACAACGCCCTTCTGCTTAGCGTTTTGTTATGCTGTTTCTTTTTGTGACAAGTCGGAAGAAATATTCGAGTCTTTATAGTGTTACAAAGAGACGGCAAAGCACTTAATAGACTGTAGTTCCCACTTCAACAGTGAAACGCTATGACAAAGAGATTATTCCAATGTAGTGTATTTGATTTTAAGAAATGTGTGTTATCAAAAGGGGGATCCACCGCCTTTGGTTTTGCCGAGCATGACGTCTTTAGCTTCATTGATCTTAGAGGCCAAGAAATGGCTACCACCTGCATCTGGATGGTTTGCAACCATCACTTTCCTGTGTGCTTCCTTCACTTTCTCCGCCGGAACACTCTCCCTGTGTGTTTGAAACAAATGTAACCACTTTCCTGAATGAGACTAATGCTAATTCAAGGATATGTAGATCACACACAAATATTAGTTTTGGTCTACCTGATGCCAAGAATGAGAGCAGCTTCCCTTCTGGTCATGGTAGGCTGGAAACCACCTTCATAGAATTTCTTGATTTTGGGTCTAGGTGGCCTTGCCTTGAATGCTTGCCATGCTTGGATTCCGTATCTACCAGCAAGTGCAGTCGCAGCTATCGCAGCTCCAGCCAAAAATGGTGTCGCCTGATGGTACCAAACACACATACCCAAATTATCCATTTGTATGCTTAATTATATATTCATTGTCTAATAAAGGAAATACATTTTGAAAGGAACACAGATCTAAGGAGAAGAAGTAATAGAGGACACATCAGTCAGGGTTAAGCACAAAGAAGGAATCCAAAGGGAACAGACTCTTACAAGGATAAATGAGCTCAAAACCAAAAACAGAATCTTCAAGGTGGTAGAAGAAGGATCACTTCCTTATTAAAAGAGAGGAACCAATCCAAATTCAAAACTCTTCAAAGATCTTATGAGTCTCATCTCTTGATATTAATAGAATGATCAATATATATCCACCAAATTCATTATCAAAAAGGGGGGGGGGGTGTGAACATGATTAGAGAGCTTCCAGACATACGCATTTAAAAAAAAAAAAAAAACGACTGAACAGAGCCTAAAAATTGATGAAAATGGACCAAAAGCAGATGGCAGAATCTGAATCTAACGGGACAAGAAGAGCCTTAAGAGAGTAGGTGATCGGAATTACCATTCAGGAAACTGGTATTCTTCGTTTCATCCACTGATTTTTTTGCCAACACGGCTCCGGTGAGCTCTCCGATCGCTCTTAAAGGGACTGGACTATAAGTGTATTTAATTACGATCTGGTTTACTCATCAAGATCATGGTTTAATTACAACTGGTTCGTACCGGCTAGTTGTAATGTACATATAACAACACACATCGTACCAGCCTAATGGGCCGGCCCGTTGTGGCCCAAGTTCTAATGACATAGATTTTCCTAATCTTTCAAGGCGTACTTCACCAAAAATAAATAAACCACAGAGAATTAACAGCTTCTCTACAACAAAAGAACTTACTAATCATTCGCATTTATAAACTCTTTCATTATTTGCATTCTCCGGTAGTCCAAGGGGTCCAAAAGAGTTACAAACCAACCAAAACCCCACACAAAAGGAGATAGAGAGAGAGTATGATAAAGAAGAGGAAAATGGATCACAGGTTCTTGAAAGCAGAGTCATGAGCATCCTTTGGAGGAGTAAGCCTAGCCAACAACGCCTTATTATGACAACGCTCCGCATCCACAAAGTAATACTCCCCATCCGCCTTAAAACTCACAAACGGCCTCTGCGTATCCGGATAACGTATATCCGAAAACTTCAGCGTCTTCGGTGTAAACGTAGCAAGCCAAGTCATCATCTCCACCTCAAAAGTATCCGAACCAGGCTGCCACCTCAGCTTATGAACGTAAGGGCTAACGAACCAGTGGAGAGCAGCGGTCGTGGAAGCGGAGAGGAAGATCACGGTTGAGGCAACCGCACCTTTCATGATCACGTTGAGTCCCGGTGAAGTCATGAAGGTGATGACTGGGCCGAGGGAGACGGAGAGGCAGCAAGTGGAGAGTGAGAGGAGTTTCACTTTCTTTATGGTTGATGAGATTGGGCCGTAGTAAACTACGCTTCTATCGTTGTCTTCTTTCTTGTCTTGTGGTCCGATGCTGATCTTGTGGTCATCGTCGTTATCGTTTTCTCTAGTGTTTGCTCTAGATGATGCCCAGCTTCTCTGGTGAAGAGATGGAGTCTCTGGGAAACTAACCTTAGGGATCACTGATGGTGATGATGGTGGACATGTTCCTGCTATTGACCGGCGATAACCTGAAAAAACGAAATAAGGATTCTGATGCTTGTTGAATCTGTTACTAAACCCTAACAAAAAAAAAAAAAAAAAAAACTCAACTAAATAATCAGACACAGTGTTAACTTTTGAAGGACAGAAACACGGCAAGATTATATCAATAGCATTGGACCTAAACTATGTACTGTCTTAACAACTGGTAAGACTCAAATTACTTAAATGCCATTTTCTGATTTAATTGAAGCTATGGTGGATTGGATATAGCTCAAGTCAAATTCAATCAAACCTTATTGGAGATTAGGTCAGATCAAGCAAGGTGCTTTTAACCATGAAACAGAATCACGAGAGAGGTTTTAGCAATTAGACACGAAACCCCAAGAAGCCAATGATCGAGATAGAGATAAAAGAACCTGAAGTGAAGGAGGAGGAGGAAGAAGAGAGACGGCGAGATTGAGAGCGAATCAAATGAATCAGAGCTGATCTTCCCATCGCCGTTTCGATTGCACGACTCTCAGGTCTCTCAAAACGAATCTTGTAGGGTTTTAGAGTTGTGTGTACTTTGCCGAATATTTACTTTTGGTGGTCTAGTGGCGAGTTAAAACTCTACAAAAACTACTAGGTAACGTGTTCGACTCCAAAGAAATGTCAATGCTGTAAAAATAAAAATAACGGTTCACATTATTACATCACTCACTTATTGAAAAATTATCTGGACCACCAAACACCAACTACTACTTCACACAATGATCTTTGTAACGAAAACATTGAGATCTTCACCACATCATTTCACCATGTCTCCACAACTCCTCGTCGTCTTCTTCCTCCTTGTCCTCCTCCTCCCTTTCTCATCTTCTTGCAAAGACGCGCAAGAAAACGACAGAATCTCTCAACTCCCCGGCCAGCCTAACGATGTCACCTTCTCTCACTACTCAGGTTACATCACGGTCAACGAGTCAGCTGGTAGAGCGCTCTTCTACTGGCTCACCGAGTCAAGTCAACAGCCAGAGTCAAAACCACTTGTCCTCTGGCTCAACGGTGGACCTGGTTGCTCCTCTTTAGCTTATGGCGCTGCTGAAGAGATCGGTCCTTTTAGGATCAACCCTGATGGCAAAACACTTTACCATAATCCTTACGCTTGGAACAAATGTAATTAAATTTCTCTCTCTCTCTCTGTATCTAAATTTCTATTGAGTTCAGACTCTGAAGATTTTTCTCTGTTTCTTCTTTCCTCAGTGGCGAACTTGCTGTTTCTTGAGTCTCCAGCTGGTGTTGGTTTCTCGTATTCGAATACTACCTCTGACTTGTACACTTCTGGTGATCAGAGAACAGGTATGAAGAAGCTCTTGATTTTTAACCAATTTGAAGAAAACAAAGAAACTAAAGAGCAGAAAGAAAAAAAAAACAAATTGAGTCAAATATCTGTTTAGTATTTTTATATTGATTATGTGAATTAATAGGTTTATAGTAACTTATTCCTTTTTTCCATTTAGAAAAACATATTTATCCTAGAAAAAGTAATTTCCTAATTTAACGAATGCGAGCTTCTTTTACTGGTGCACCAAGATTTAAGTACACTTCCAGAATTAACAATCACTTTATCTTACTGTTTTGTGTAATTTTGCATGCAGCTGAAGATGCGTATGTGTTTCTTGTGAAATGGTTTGAGAGGTTTCCACAATACAAACACAGAGAGTTCTACATTGCTGGAGAAAGCTATGCTGGTCACTATGTGCCTCAGTTGTCACAGATTGTTCACCGGAGAAACAATCCAGCTATCAACTTCAAAGGCTTCATTGTAAGCAAAACTAAAGCACACACAACCTCTTTTGTTTATGTGTGTGTGTGTTGATTTTTTATTTCTATTTTTTAGGTGGGGAATGCTGTGATTGATGACTACCATGATTTTGTGGGGTTGTTTGAATATTGGTGGACTCATGGGTTGATATCTGATCTCACTTACCACAACTTAAGGATCACTTGTGAGTTTGTATCATCCGAGCACCCTTCCCCTGAATGCAGCAAGGCAATGGAAGCTGCAGACAAGGAGCAAGGAGATATTGATCCTTATAGCATTTACACTATCACTTGTAAGAAGGAAGCTGCAGCTCTTAGATCACGCTTCTTGAGGGTTCGTCGAGTGAGTTTCCATCAATGCCCACTTTATATGTAGCATGATTATAGGATTGAACTGTTGATTGGCTATATGGTTGCTTCTCTAAGTTCAAGTTAGTCTACTATAAGGCACAGTCTATACAGGTTGTGGGTTTGAAAAATCAATAACCTTGCTATGATCTTTTGTGTCTGTTGACTCAGCCATGGATGTGGAGAGCTTATGACCCTTGCACAGAGAGATACTCCGGCATTTATTTCAACTCTCCAGAGGTTCAAAAGGCTATGCATGCTAATGTAACCGGACTTGCTTATCCATGGAAATCATGCAGGTAACAAACGCTTCAAGTGATTATCAAATGTACTAGAGCAATGTGTTTGGTGACATAGTTGTGGTGTTTTAGTGACATTGTTGGAGAAAAATGGGCGGATTCTCCTCTCTCTATGCTTCCAATCTACAAGGAACTCATTGGTGCAGGCCTCAGGATATGGGTTTTCAGGTATATCTTACTCTCATTTCTATCAAATGTGTTGTTATCCATCTAGGTTGATGTATTGTTGCATTAATCTTAAATGCAGTGGAGATACTGACTCAGTGGTTCCCATAACTGGAACCAGATACTCTATCAGAGCCCTAAAGTTACAACCAGTCTCCAAATGGTACCCTTGGTACGACAATGAACAGGTACAGAAGCAACAAAACCAAAACAGAGCTTTAGTTCTTTGTGTAGTTAGTTAATGTGTAAATGTGTGACTACAGGTTGGTGGATGGAGCCAAGTTTACAAAGGACTGACTTTAGTGACAATACATGGAGCAGGGCACGAGGTACCTCTCCACCGACCACGTCGAGGTTTCCTTCTTTTTCAGTCGTTTCTCAACAACAAGCCAATGTAAATGTTAAGACACTGTGAGTGATATAGGACACAGTGTTTCAGCTCATTGGTAATACTACCACAGAACTTCTATTTCTGTAAACTTGTTATAAATTTGCATTTACTTTTATTTGTAAAAGCTTTGAGTAGACATTAATTAAATTTTATCTGATAATAATGAGTGTTGTCTGTTGATGTGTGTGTTGCTTAGCTGCTACCATTAAATTAAGGCTTTCCGTTGCTTTTCTTGGTACACAAGGAAGCGAGTAAGACACGGTATTTACTTATTTTAAAATCTATTTTAACACATAGTCCGTAGTCGGCTCTTTCATTTTAAGGAATGCATTTAATTAGGCACATGATCATATTTGGGGTTGCTCACTTTACGATTTATGAACACCTCATTTGTTGATTTTTCTTTGGACTATAACTCACTGAAAAAAGATATGATTAGATTTGATCAACAATGAAAAAGCAAACAAAAACCAAGGGGTTGGTCCAGTTCATGTAAGTATTTTCTTAATTTTGAAGTTTGTTAAATGAATCGTTTTTGTTAGCTTTATACAAAACTTCGATAATAGAATTGCAACATTTTTCTTCATGTATCATTATTTTGTACTAACTTCGATTGTAAATGTCCTCCTTGAGGACTACAATGCTTCATTGATATAAGCAATGTTTGCCGTTAAAGAAAAAAATAGAATTGCAACAATAAGTTATATAGAAGACTGAAACAA
This sequence comes from Eruca vesicaria subsp. sativa, assembly GCA_932364175.1. NCBI lineage: Eukaryota > Viridiplantae > Streptophyta > Magnoliopsida > Brassicales > Brassicaceae > Eruca > Eruca vesicaria. Next base: position 356,391 of record CAKOAT010741820.1, on the reverse strand, counting down.
AAGGGTTTGGACAAAAGGGAACACAAATAAATTGTTATGGTCCAACAAGATCGGCATTAGGTGAAACTAAAAGTGAAAAATATGAACAGACAAGCCATTAAATGTCAAACAAAATCAGCTTACCAATTAAACCAACTCATTAAACTAAAAACTATTTGTGATATATGTATTTTAAATGATTATCGTTAATTTGTGAGGTCATACAAATCCCACTTTATGTTATATAAGATACACGTCTACACCTCTCCATGTGAAATACATGACTAAATTACGGTGTAAGCAATCATTTATATAGCTTTTAGTAACTAGTCAAAGCTAATATATATATAGCTAAAATAGTTCACCTTCATCATGAAATCATGAAACCTAAAGTTTACTATTACGACAATGACTAGGTAACGATAAAACTTAATAAAATAAACATAATATAACTATCAGTATGAAATAAGCATACATGTACAGGATACCAAAGAATAACAAACACAATAATGTGTATAAACTATAGCAAATATTCGAGTAGTCAGCATACTCAATCCACAAGTAAGCTAATTTGACTATATGCATAATAATCAACAGTTTCAGAATAAATAAATATTAAATACACCACATGATCCCTTAAAATGGCATAACTTGACAACGACCCTCGTTTATCTATGCTATAAATTCATCAAGGTAAGAAACTAAAAACCCCACGAAATACACACACATACACACACACACAAAAAAACTTAAATCTTTCTTTGATGATGATGATCACAAAAAGCAGAAAGTGGGTAACACTGTATCAATGTATGTGTTTATTAAGCATGATCATTGTGTTATTTGACGTAGTCATGAGTAGTAGTGACGATGCTAAGGAGCAAAAGATGAGGGACAAGATCTTCTCTTTACCAGGCCAACCTACTAACCTCAACTTCTCTCAATTCTCTGGCTACGTTACTGTTGATTCAGCGGCCGGACGAGCTCTATTTTACTGGCTAGCCAAGGCCACTAAGCCCAGTGGCACCAAGCCCCTGGTCCTATGGCTCAATGGTGGTCCTGGATGCTCATCCATTGCCTACGGTGCATCCGAGGAGGTTGGTCCATTTCGGGTTAATCCAGATGGAAAGACTCTTCGTCTAAATCCCTATGCCTGGAACAAAGGTATTCTATAAATTAATCAAATTTATTAATTAGGAGTAATGTTTATTTAAATTAATGAATAATAATGTACGCAGAGGCAAATCTGTTGTTTTTGGATTCACCGGCGGGGGTTGGTTTCTCTTACACAAACACTTCGTCAGACGAACTAACCGTGGGAGACAAGAGGACAGGTCTTATATATAATAGGCTTGTAATTTTTTTATAATCATAATAAAGTATTTATAATTGAGTTATTCTTGGGTTCACCCCCTAGGGTGAACCTCTAGGTTCACCAACCAATAAGATCCTGTTATTTTATATTTGATATCTTTTAAAAAAGGAAATAAAATCTTGTTAAGTTATATTATGTTTTTTAAATAAAAATACAATAATGAAATAAAAATAAAAATATTTACAAAAACGAAAAACAATTCTTTTTAAAAAAATATTTTAAAACTAAAACACTAAACCCTAAATCCTAACCCTAAACCCTAATCCTAAACCCTAAACCCTTGGGTAAACCATAAACCCTTTGGATAAATCTTAAAAACACTAAAATTACAATTATTTAAAAAAAATATTTAAAACTAAAACACTAAACCCTAATCCTAATCCTAAACCCTAAACCCTAAACCCTAATCCTAAATCCTAAACCCTTGGGTAAACCATAAGTCTTTGGATAAATCTTAAAAACACTAAAATTATTTTAACACAAATTATTATTATTTTTTAAAAAAAGATAATATACTATTAAAGTATATATTTTAAAAGAATATTTTTCGTTTTTTAATATTTTATTTTTTTATTTTTTTATTTAAAAAATAATATGATTTAACAAGATTTTATTTCCTTATTTAAAAGATATCAAATATGAAATAACACATTCCTATTGGTTGGTGAACCTAGAGGTTCACCCTAGGGGGTGAATCCAAGAAAAAGTCTTTATAATTACATCATTAACTAATATATATATGGTATGGATTGTGAAATGTGGGGACAGGAGAGGATGCATACAGATTCTTGGTGAGATGGATGGATAGGTTCCCTGAGTATAAAGGAAGGCCTTTTTACATCGCCGGCGAGAGCTACGCCGGTACTTCCGTATATTCCTTCATTTTATTACTACTTTTATTTCCTAGTTAGTTATTTTTAAAAAAAAAAAAAATATTTGTTAAATACGTTATTTGCTATTAAGACTATTTTATTCCTAAGCAGTTGAACCAAATGATCGTGATACTTAGTATCATACCACGTTCATGTATAAAAACAAGGCACTATGTTAGAGAAATAATAGGTTCAACAACAACCCAATTGACTTTCCTTTTGTGACCAGCTTTAGTCTCTAATATACACCATATGAATACGAATATTGTAGTGTTGTGACGTTGCAGCTAGAATTGCCATATACAACCCGTATGAATGATATGCTTAGTGGTCAATAATGACAATGTGATCTTATTGGATTGGGTTTTGTTTTGTGTTGGTGGTCAACTAGGACATTATATTCCGCAGCTAGCTCAATTGATTGTCAACCGTAACAAGGGTACCAATAAACCCATTATCAATCTAAAAGGGATCCTGGTAAGTATTTTGATTTTATATATACTCATTTAGAAATCAACTAAATAAACTATTGAATACTAAAATGAATGATTATATAAATATGAAAATATGAAAGATGGGGAATCCTCTGGTGGATGATTACAATGACAACAAAGGGATGCATGAGTACTGGTGGAACCATGGGCTCATATCGGACGAAAGCTACTTTGAACTGACTAAATGGTGCCTCAATGACACCATCCTCTTTCCCAAACCAAACTGCGACAATGCACTTAACCAAGCCTTCTCTGAGTTTGGTGACATCGATCCTTACAACATCAATCGCCCTGCATGCACCAAAGGCTCGTCATCTAATGAGTGGAGGCAAGCCTGGCGGTATAGAGGGAACGATGAGTGCGTTGTGGGATACACACGCAAGTATATGAACGATCCCTATGTGCACAAAGCCTTCCATGCCCGCCTTAACCGTACTTCTTGGACCCCTTGTAGTCGTGTGATAAGAAAGAATTGGAAAGACTCACCCAAATCTATGCTTCCCATCATTAAAGAGCTTCTTCAAGCTCATCTCCGCATTTGGATCTTCAGGTAGAATAATTAATTATATATATCGTAAAAAAAATATTAAGGCTGATAGAGAATTAAAAATGGACTGATCCATATTTTTTACTATATATATTTATTTATGATGTGAGATCTCTAACAAATTTTATTTTGTGGCACTGTATGTATATAGTGGGGACTCAGACGGAGTGCTGCCACTAAGTGGGACGAGGCATTCGATAAATGCGATGAAATTGAAGACCAGCAAAAGGTGGTATCCATGGTACCACTCACACGGCCTAGTGGGAGGGTGGAGCCAGGTTTACGAGGGTGGCTTGCTAACATACGCAACGGTTAGAGCCGCGGGGCATGAGGTGCCATTGTCACAGCCTCGTCTAGCTTTTTTCCTCTTCTCACATTTCCTAGCCAACCATTCACTTCCCTCTGCTTCTTCTTGATTACTTCTTCCTTACTTCTCTCTTTCTTCACCACTTTAGTGAATTTTTAATTTTCTTCTTTGTTTCTATTTCATTGTATTGCACGTAGAGATATATATAATTGGGCCTCATGGCTGTTTTAGCCCTTGTGTTTGGAGTTCCCACGTTAGCTCATCTTTCATGTATATAAAAGATGTTATATGTGAATGATTTGTGTGCAGTTATTTGAACTTATGGAAGGCGAACATAGATGTTATATCAACTTTCTTACTAGTATTAATGTTAATTTTGAATATAAAGTAGTACATAGAGATAAAATTCGTATTCATGAAATGTTTCCATTCCCAAGTCCCAGCTCATGTACATATCGTTTAGAGGCCCCATTCCCTACAAAAGAAACAAAACTAGTAAGACTAAGAGGTAATAGGACAAAATTTCTATGCATTGCAGAATCTTGTGTAAATTAGAAGGTATGAGATGAGAGAAAATAGGGTTTATAAAACATACTTAGCTTTATCACCAAACCAGTTAAAGACAGATTTGGCAGTGGAGGAGATGGTGTCCACGGCAGGACCGGCATGTTCATTGAAGAACTTGGTAACGTCGTTCACAGCTGTATCTATCCTTTGTCCAACCGTTGGTGCTTCCTCAGCAGAAACCAACACTGACACCATAGACACAAGCAACATCAATGATAATACCAAAGCCACCTTCTTCTCCATCTTGTCCCCAAAACTTAGAGATTCTCTTCTTTTCTAAAAGAAAAAACAAGAGAGCTGTTTCTCAACTAAAATACTTGAGGGGACAATTTTGAAAAAGCTTGCATTCCCTTGAGTCTATATCTCTATATGTAACTTTCCCTATTTAGCCACGTCTACATATAGCTATTAGTTTTGACGACGTGATTGTTTTTTGATAAATGAAGTTAAAACTTCAAAAGTTTGATGGTGATCCATCATTATATGAAATTAATGGGTGGTTGAAGTTTCGCTTTTTGGTTAATTAAGCACCTAAAACCCAAAATAGACTAAACAATGTCCTTCATATTTGTGGTTTAACAACTAACATGGTTATAGTCTCGCTATCAAGCTACAATTTTGATGATTATTTGTGCAAATGACAGTACTAATAGACGGTGTACACATTAAGAGAAAGTTTTAACACAGGTTCCACAAACAAGATTAGTCCAAGACCATTATGAGCCTTCCCCTTCACCACCGTGAGCTTTGCCGAGCTTTGTTACCACCATACAAACGAAATAGACCCAAAGCTGAGATGCAAGAGATCATAACCATACCAATGCTAGCAAGCAAGGCTACCCCAATTCCTTCACCAACTTGGTTACAAAACTTCCCATACATTGTGCATATCTTCATCCACTGAAGCTCTGGCTGACCCAACTTCGCAAAGGCTGCAGACTGCGCCGCTGCTGCAAGGCCCGCCACAGTCAAGTACGCTATCGCCTGCTTAAACACACATAACAAAGGTCATTTACAATGCCACTTACACAAGCTTTCATTGACCAGGACCCATCTGAGGTCATCACAATCCTAAGTGTACCTACTTAATACCAAAACCTTGAAGATGCCTACAGTTCAGTAAATTATTGTGCCCTACCAAACAAATGAAACTTATTTAACCACAAATAGACTTCTCAGCAGCTCAAACACCAAACTTCTCTAATCTTCCTGAGAATTCACTGACCCACAAACTCACTGAACCAAAAAGCAAGAACAGAGAGAAGTAAAACAGAGTAACCTGATCTGGTTGCATGTTACCTACTAAAGACCAAAACTTGAAGATTGCAGCTTACAGTTCAGTAAATTATTGTGCCCTACCACACAAATGAAACTCATATAACGACAATATAATTCTAAACAGTTCAAACAACAAACTTTTCTAATGGTCCTGACTTCTGAGCATTCACTAATCCATATAGCAAACTCACTGGACCAAAAAGCAAAAACAGAGAGCATAAAGATTAATTTGAGTAAAACAGAGTAAAACCTGATCTCCAGAGAATATAGCCCAAGCCAGAGGCTTACTAAACAAAACGCTTCCTTTCATCATACCCACCACGCAACGAACCACATGCACCAAAGAATAAGCCGCGGCTATACCATTGACCACCACCAATAACCTGAAAACTCGTAGAAAAGTGCAAAATTATACAAACTTGGATTCGATTGGTGAAATGGTTTTATCTCGTGAGCTTACACAAGCGCCTTCATGTCGGTGTACTTTGCCTTCTTCCTGATGGTGAAAATCTCTCTAACTTGAGTATCTGTAACAATGAGAATCGCAGCGACGAGGGCGAGGGCACACACTAAACACCTCAGAATAAGCTCCGTGAGTCTCACTTTCCGTTCGTTCAGCTTCATTTTTGGTTTCCGGGGAGAAAAAACTTATCTTTTTATCTGTAAATTTGATTTATTTATATAAAAGACAAAACTTTAAGTGAGAAACCAAAGTCACATACATTGGTTTGTCGTTGGCTCATTTGTCGCTTTTAAAGCATTAAGCAGCCAGTGGCTTGAAAAGTAGTAATAAATACATTTAATTGAAGATTACAGAGACTATTGATGTAAAGGTGTAGAGTTGAAATAGTCTTATCTAGAGATTAGTGGTAACCCGTGACTCAAGTCTCTATCTATCCCTCAAAGTAGACTAGTTTGTTAAATCATTTGACTAGGGATGAGACAAGAGAGATGAAGCGAAAGTGCTGAGGTGGCGTGGAAGACAAGTTAGTGAAACTCCTCCACGGAACCAAAACCATATATGCACATCGTTAATTAAGTTAGTCCATCTACACGGGTGTTTAATAAACTAGAGTCTTAAATTAAGATTTTTGATACTATATTGTAAGATGGGCGTTGGAGGTTAGGGCATTTAAGGGCACATGATTATTAATGTAAGATGGAGACGTAGAGATGAAAGGTGAGCTTCTTTTTATTTCCTCCTAGGAAAACGTCCAAGGTTGAAAAGATTCATCAATCGTGTCCAACGGAATTAATTATGAAGATTTGTCAACATTCAACAGATTATTTGATGTATCACCAGGCATTTTCATATTTATAGATATCTAGAATGCTTTTGAGTGAGAGATGACGCGTCTTGAAAAAGAATAATGTCCTTAACCCATGACCATGAAATGATGATCATTATTAGGTTACAATCACCTAGCTGTATATAAAATCATATGTAATAATATTGATGAAATTAGTTTATTTCTTTTGCAATCGGATTAAGGAAAGTGGATATGAAAATGATTAACTAGACATTTGCATCCGATTTGTGGGGTTGGTGAAATATGGAAGTGGTGTGGAGCATAAAAGTGTATGTAATCATGGTTCTCTCTTTTAAGTACCGCAGCTTCTTTACTAATGATGACAAATACGACTTATAGAACAAGAAATCATTGTCACTGTTAATTTGAAATAAATATCATCAAAAGGTGTTTAATTAACAGTTTATGTTTCTTCTTTTCTTTTCATCTATAGATGTAACAATCTCTATGCCTTATAATGATCACATCTATTGATGTTTTACCAACCTAACTTTTAGTACACAGTCGACTGAATTTTTTCTTTGCCTTCTGAAATAATATATTGATCCAAATAAAAGAAAAGTACATCAAGAACTGGTTCAAAACAACATAACAGATGCTAAAATCAAACTACAACACGATCAAGCCTTGAAAGATTACAAAATCACTACTAATCACCGACAATAAACTTCAACATACACCTTTCCAAGGAGAGGAGGGTTAGAGGAAACGACTTTCATTGAATAATCAGTTAACAACTACGATAAGAAAAAACTGATTAAAACTGCCAAAATTTCTTAAACAATAAAGCTTTTGATTAAAAACCTATGATAATCACATACATTTAAATACTATGGGCTTGTTCGGCCCAACATTTGTAATTGAATAACCAGTTAACAAATACAATAAGAAAAAAATGTAAGTATTGGGCTATTAAGGGCCCCGTAAACGTTAAAGCCGTGTGAATCAATCTCTAGGACGTCCCGTTGCCCTAATATCTCAATCGTATATAACTACACATCACCACCAATCATTCTTCAAATCACCGTTCTTCCTCAACTCAGCGATATAGTCCATAATCTTTGTTAGCTTTCTCTATTGTATCTCTTTCTTTTTTCCTTATTGACGGGATTTCTCTCCAGAAATCATACTTAACGGAGCAATCTAAATTACAGTGATTGCATAATCCACAAGTAAACGTCATAAAGAAAAACTGTAATCCGAGGACGTTGTAGTGAGCCTTTTATGGCTTCTCCGTCCGAGGTATTCGTGCTCTCATATTCTATTGCTCTGCGGAGCGGCGTCGCTGCTTTTACCGTTTGGGATGGCCATGAGATGGATATTTCAATTGTTTGTTCAATTTTAATTATTGTTTTAGAGCCGATGAGGACATCAGATTATAAAAGAACACCATCTTTCGGGACTGATTATTTATTGATGTTACTTCTGCAATTCTGAGGCTTTATTAAGTGTTTGTTATTACATTTAGTGTTTTTGTTTTGTTAGAAAGGCAGTGATGATTGAGAATGTCATGCACCACTCTGATTCGTGCTGATAACTATCTCTACCCATATATTTTCTGAGCCTTTTTAATTATCTTTGATATTAGATAAGAGAGTAACCAAATGATGGTCATGTTAATGACATAACCTTGATGCGGTCTGTATTGCTTGTGATGTTATCTTTTGGTTCCTGATGGTTATTACTCTATACGTATTTTTTGTTCTGTCATAATACTTTTTATTACCCGATGAAGAAGAATTCCCAAAGATAGGAAGTGCCGTATGACAATTTAACATAGATTCGGACTGAATCGGAGAATGCATCCGGTTTTGATTTCTCTGTTCCCGATCAGTTTCTTAACCGGATTCGTTTTACGGATCGGTTATTAATTTGTTCGGTGCGGTTTAACTTGACCGTACTTTCTTTCGTTTCTGTGTCCTTTTCTGTGTGGGTGATTTTAAACGGGTTTCTGAGGGTTTTTAATTTAATTGTTTTTTATTTTAGATGATAATTGTTCGATGCCACGTCTGCGATAGCTTTAGGGCAATGATCGTCGATGCTACATTGGACATAAACAAATGTTTGTGTTTCGCCTTTCTGATAGGAACCTGTGGATCTTATGATCTTTGGGGCCATTATGGTGATTACATTTTTAAGTAATTGTAGTGTTATTGTTGGGAGTAATTGATGATGATCTTTGCTAAAATATGGAATTACCGTCTGAGTTTTATTACTTTGATGTGAAAAACGCTGGCTTTACTGAGATTATCTCCCATTTTTATTGAGTTCTATGTTTTATTAAGTATTTTTAAATGGACAGTGACGATTGATATTAAGGTCTCGTTCGTCGTAACATAAGCTGTTATGGCTTATTTGCCGACCATTCTGTTATATCACCACCCATATTCTGAGTCCAATTTTACTAGTTTTTGATCATTTTGTTGTTAATTGGCCGATGATTAAATTTGATAAAGACAAGCATATGTCTAAATAATCTGTGTTGATAAACTTATCTTATGAGGCTGATCTTCTGTTTTTATTTGACTTTTCTGATTAGTTATGTGTTTTGTCCATAGTTTTTTTTTTTTTCTCTCTCCCAGTTAGCTACATTTATGCAAATATTGTTCTCAATAATTCTTATTCTTGCAGCTGAAGATACATTTATGCTATTGCGCTCAAAAGGCCAATAACTTCACTGTTGCAGTACACCTTGCCGACATAAAGATTATGAAATTTTGGGAGAAATAAGATGACAATCAAAGTGTAGTTTTCTTTTCAAAACATTAAAATTGGATACAATTGTTCTTTGCTTATGTAATCTAGATAACATATTTGAAAGAATTTTATTTGAAAGAATACATATGTGATGTTCTATGTTCTTTAGATTCTCTGATGTATGGAAAAGCAATTGTAATCATGTTAAGCAGCGTACAAACTTTTCTCAACTTGAAATGGAGACTTCCTGTCTATACTATATTCATTCTTACTGATTGCATTTTTTTTGTCAAAACAAAACCGTTTGTGCTGAAGTACTTGTCGAACTCTCAACAAAACTGAAGCTATATCTAACCTTGAAATGGAGACTTCCTGTCTATACTATATCATTTTGTTAACATTACTGATCAGGCTAACGTCAGCCAATTCTTCATACTAATACATACCATCGATCATGAAAGCATCACATGTTCAACTAGGCAAGGTACAGCGATAATTTAAGTATCACATTGCCCAAAACTGGCAATATAATATAATTTGTTTAATTTGTGTTTATGTATATATACTATGAAAATAATATTTTGTTGTTATTTTTTGGGATCAGCTAAGGTTTTTGTTCTAAAAATAGTATGGTAGTGGTTATATAAACAAGAAGCAAATGATGATTTGGCATGTTGAATTCACAGAAAACATTCTACCGTTTTTGTGCCAACTGTCGGTCAAGTTAATCTTTAATAACTGAAGGTAGAACGTGATGTTCTAACTCCCTTTATGAACCTTTTCGAACAGTCTCTTCTTAACCAAATTTCTTCAAAACATCTAACAATCTGTGAAAACGTTATTGCAGCTTTTATTTTGTTACGCAGGTACTAAGTTTATAAAAAGATGGTAGAACGTGGAATAGGCAAAACAGATGAGATACGTTTCACAGAGGTGTGGAGAACAACATGGGAGACACCTTACATCATGAGGGTAGCTTTCTCTGCCGGTATAGGAGGTCTCCTCTTCGGTTACGACACGGGTGTTATCGCGGGAGCGATTCTTTATATCAGAGAAGAGTTTCAAGAAGTTGACGACAAGAGATGGCTCCAGGAGATGATTGTGAGCATGACCGTGGCTGGAGCCATCGTTGGAGCAGCTGTTGGAGGATGGTACAACGACAGGTTCGGTCGGAGGACGTCTATTCTCGTTGCTGACGTTCTCTTCATGGTTGGTGCTGTTGTGATGGCCCTTGCTCCAGCACCGTGGGTCATCATAGTTGGTAGAATCTTGGTTGGTTTTGGTGTTGGTATGGCTTCCATGACGTCACCTATTTACATCTCAGAGATGTCTCCAGCGAGAATAAGAGGTGCGTTGGTTAGTACCAATGGACTACTCACTACTGGAGGACAGTTTATGTCTTATCTCATCAACCTCGCATTCATCCATGTAAGCAAACCAACCAACTAACTTAGGCATGCGGTTATTAACCAAACCGAACCTGCCTAAGGGAACCAAAATGTTTGGGTTTTTGTTTTGGTTTACTTCAGTTAGGTTCCGCAATTAAAAAAGATCGGTTTTCAGTTCAGCAACCGGTTATTTGATTTTCTAAAAAAGTTTTAAACCAAGCTACACTAGTATTGGCCAAAGTTATGAACAAAACTAACCAAATTTTTTTCGATTTTTAACAAATATAAACCAAAATTTATCCGATTTTGAAAATTTTGGTAGAGGTTTTTGAAACCGGACTAAGAGCATCTCCAACCCCACTCCATAATTTACTGCAAAATAGAGTGGAGAATGGAGTAATGAAGAAACAAAAATCTCATTACTCACTTTTTTGTTTCTTCATCACTCCATTTTGCTGTAAATTATGGAGTGGGGCTGGAGATGCTCTAATCGATAACCGAAAAATGTCCGGTTCAGTTTTGCTTTTTTTTTGTCGAACTGAACTAACCCGTCCAAAAGAATCCAACCTAACCAAACCCACATGCCGACAGTAACTCATGTATATGCATGTTTCAAGATTTGAAAGAATCTCACAACTTAGTGGTTGTAGACATCAGGGACATGGAGGTGGATGTTGGGAGTCTCTGCAGTTCCAGCAATCATTCAGTTCTGCTTAATGCTGACACTACCAGAGTCTCCACGTTGGCTTTACAGAAACGACATGAAGGCCGAGTCCAGAGACATCCTCGAGAGAATATACCCTGCAGAGGAAGTTGAAGCGGAGATAGCTGCACTCAAAGAATCTGTCATGGCAGAGAAGGCTGACGAGGACATCATCGGACACACCTTCTACGCTAAACTCAAAGGAGCTCTCTCTAACCCTGTAGTCCGCCACGGGCTTGCAGCTGGTATCACCGTCCAAGTCGCACAGCAGTTTGTGGGAATCAACACAGTCATGTACTATAGTCCCACTATACTTCACTTTGCAGGTTACGCCTCAAACAAGACAGCAATGGCTCTGTCTCTTATAACCTCTGGTCTAAATGCGTTGGGGTCGATAGTGAGTATGATGTTTGTAGACCGGTATGGCCGGCGCAGGCTTATGATCATTTCCATGTTTGGTATCATATCTTGTCTTGTCATTTTGGCGGCTGTCTTCTCTGAAACTTCAAAACAAGCTCCCAAGATTGATACGACAGACTCCATAAGCTTTGCTCCAAATGGTACTTGTCATGCTTTTGCCCCTTACACAGCCTCAAAGGATTCTCCATCTAACTGGAACTGTATGAACTGTCTTCGATCACATTGTGGATTCTGCTCTAACAAAGCACAAGAGGTAAATAAAGTCTCTTTAATCAGAACAAACATAAAACAGTAGTAGCTAAATGAAACAAGATACAGTTGAATTTATAAAATTTAATATAATAAAACAATATTAAACAAGATACAGTTGAATTTTAAATTTTATGAATATTTAAACATTGAAACCAACTAGTCTTTTTGTTTCACAAAACAGTTATACTCCAAAATATATAAAAAAAGTTGAAGATATTTTTTTTGTAAATTAATAAATTTTTATAGTCTCAATTTTTATTACAGAAAAAAATATAGTCCGAACGAAACTAATATTACATGATGTAGTTTAGGGTTAAGGGCGGACTATATGTTTTGACCCAGACTTATTGTTTAAAAAAAAAAGAAAACAAGATACAACTCATACTAATGTCCTATGTGTTTGTGACAGTATGCACCTGGAGCATGTGTTGTTCTATCTGCTGACATGAAGTCACTGTGCCACTCAAAAGGAAGAACATACTTCAAAGACGGATGCCCCAGCAAGTTCGGTTACTTAGCCATAATCTTCATCGGCCTCTACATCATATTCTACGCTCCCGGTATGGGGACAGTACCATGGATTGTCAACTCAGAGATATACCCTCTTCGCTACAGAGGTCTGGCTGGAGGAATAGCTGCAGTAGCAAACTGGTCATCGAATCTAGTAGTGAGTGAGACATTCCTGACACTGACTCACGAGGTTGGTTCATCAGGAACGTTCCTTCTCTTTGCAGTGTCATCAGCAACGGGTTTGGTCTTCATATGGATGCTTGTGCCTGAGACCAAAGGGCTTCAGTTTGAGGAAGTGGAGAAGTTGCTAGAAGATGGGATTAGGCCTTGTTTGTTTCGGCGGTTGAGTAAAGTTAAGGATGTAGATACGTTTTAGCTGTTTACTTCTTTTGGCTGTGCAAAAGCCAAACAACAATACATACTAGTTTGTAAATTCATTTTTTTTTTCCACTCTGCTCATTACAGCTGAGAAACTGAACTATGTATACCTAAAGATAGACCAACATACAGTTGGTGTATACAATCAAATAAAAAAAATATCATACTGTCAACATCTCTTTCATAAGCTTTTATAAAAAAGCTTATGTTTCCTTAACAACAGTCAAAGACTAATCAGAAAGTAACAAAATAACAAGTGAGGTTGAATAGAGATGCTTACGAGTGATAGAAAGTTTAAAAATCTTTGATTAATTGTCTAAGGAAACTAGTTGTAATGGTATTGATAAGGAATAAGAAGATAGAAAAATTAATGATCTTTGAAAGATGAGAGTTGGAACATTTGATGTAAGCATTAGGAAAGTGAGTCACACACACATACTTAATTGAAAAACACAATTTGATGTTTTGGGGGTGTTTCTGATCATCCAGAGAAGAAAGAAGCTATAAAAAGAAATTCTAGATAATAGTAAGGGCTCTTAAGTAATTAATATTTATTTATAAACCCCGTGAATTCGCCTCTTTCTTTCTGTTGACCGAAAACTTGCGGAGGAAGGGGGAACTTGCAGAGAAGGGCAGAGATCAGATGGGAATAATCAAGAGCTGCTTCTCCCTCTTATTGGGTACTGCTTTCGGCGTTTACTTGGCTCAGAACTACAACGTCCCCAACATCAGGAAGCTCACCAACACTAGTCTCGTCGTCGCCAAGCACATCGAGGAGAATTATCGCAAACCCAAGAAGGACGACGCTGAATGATTCGGTACCCACCACTCTTTCTTTAATACCCTTTATTAAAGTTTGAATCTTTTAGGGTTTCACATATCTATTGTTAGGGATCGGATCGTTCTCATTATGCTCTGTTTAGGAACTTAAAGGTTGAATCTTTACAGTGTTTTGTCTCTTTAAGCCAATTAGTTTCAGTTGTTGTTGGATGTATCTATGTTTCGTTGCTAATCTGTTGATGTTCTGAACTGTGAAGGTGAGCCTGTAGAGAAAGAGAGACGAGTAGAAGTGGTGCCTCGAAGCATGGTTTGGTGGAGAGTATTGGTTTGATTTTCTCACTAGGAAGTTGATTTAACTTCAAAAGGTTTTATGTAATTTACATATTCTCTGGATCCATTGAAGTTATCAATGGGATTAATGGTTTTGCTTCAATTCTTGTTTGATTAATGTCACTACACTGATTTAAACACGGTACTGTACATGTCATGATCATATACTCTTTTTTGTTTCCTTGGCAAAAGATGTAATAACCACAAACCTCTGCTAATATCTTGTTTGATTTAAAGGATTATAGTCTTCTTCTTCTTGTGCTGTGAGATCAGGAATAAGAATTTGCAAACTGTTGCCATATTCTCTATAAACATGTCCCTCCATGCTTTGCTTTGTTTCAATATAGTCCGAGTCTCTCATCATATATTACAATGTATTTCTTAGAGAAAGTATTTGTTCCTTTAGAGGGTTTGGTGTTCATACATTAAAGAATGATATTGTTGAAGTAATGGTTTATCAAAACTTGTCACCAAAAATCAAAATATACTAGTCTTCTTCTTTTGCTAAGAGGTTTACAGAGTTTTGATTTCGTATCCATGTTGCCCATCAGAAGAGAAACGTGCATTTTATGTGACATTCTCAAATTTCTATAAAACATGTACCTCCACGCTTTGCTTTGTTCAAGACAATCTCTCATCATACATTGTTTCCATGTGTTTTCTTAGACAAAACTACTTCTTTGAGAAGGTTTGTTGTTCATACATGTATGTATGTTATTGAAGCGATGGCTCTAACATACATTGGTGGCTGTAACATGTTCTCTCTTTTTCTGACCAGTTAACATTATCGTTAAACAAGATTATATACTAATTTATAATACTCACACCTTAACTTGGTCCATCTTTTCATTGGAATGCTTTGTTCTGTCATCTCTTATCTTAAGTCAATTTTCCCCATAATTTGTTTTTTTTTCAGTTATTTGATAAAGGTAGAAAGTCATTTTTATCTCGACGTGAATGTTCGTTATGTTTTCATAAATAAAAAAATTAAGGCAAATTGCTATTAATCCTACTCGCTATTATTTTAGAACAACCTTTAGTTGGTTTTAATCCATGATTGTTGTAAAGTTTATTTCATATTATTATATAGATTGTGGGTGAAACGTGTAAGGATGGGAGTTCTCAATATATATTAGCGTACGACAAATTGGATTTCTTCCTCACTTGCATATAAAAGACATACATTCCTTTCTTAAAGTGGTCAAAGCCTCCATGTCTAATGGATCAACCATAAGCTCGGTCCCGTAGTCAAATACATTTTCAGCAAGCCTGCGTGACTGCGTCTTGGCTCTTCCATCAAACCGAAATTGAAGGAGCCAGCGATGCGGCCGCACACCCTCATGGTCTGCGAGGAACTCTCACTTCCATCGGTACGTCATGTATTTACATTCTTCTCTCAGGTCTTAATCAATAAATTTCATGCAATCTTTAAACCAAAACAGAAAACACAAAAAGTTATTGCAGTCATCTTCCTGATCATTCTTCTCTTCTCTTTTCAATTATAACTATCAACTTGTGTTTTTAATAACTATAATGGGATTTTTATTATTTTTGTTCTTGTTAGTTCGAGTGTAAAGTGCTTAAACATGTATATAGCAACATGCTAAAACAATATGTATTAACATGGAGAACAAAATTCAGTTTCAAATTATAGTGATAAACGCAGATGTGGGATGTGACCATTGTCAAGACAGAGTCTCTAAGATTGTCTCCAAGATGACCGGTGAGCTCTCTACCTACATATTACCACCAAATATGTGTTTCATGAATAAATCTGTTTATAAAACTAATTATTTGTTAAACCCCACAAGCAACTTGCTATTAAAGTATCTTTAGTTATGTTATTTTCTTGGCTGCTACCTACCGTTTACCATCGTCCTTAATCGCTCTTAAGAAGTAATTAGAATCATTCATGACCTATTCTTTAATCCTATTTGTCATAATCATCGATGCTATGTAATCAAATTCATTAATTTAAAGGGAGAATAAGTACCTATTTATTTTTGACCAAATGGGATGATACTTGACAGGAATAGAAGAATATGTGGTTGATGTGAAGAACAAGCAGGTCATGGCACGAGGTCACTTCAAACCACGTTTGGTTTCTCATCAACAAGTCAAGAACATCGCCTCTCAAACTCTCTCCCAAAACGCCAAACGCTTTTTCCGACCACTAAACATCTTCATTCGCTCAATTTTCTCCAATTGTTTATGTCCAAATACATTTTAAATTCTGTCAAAACTCATCAACACAAATTATTAGTGGTACAACGTAACCAATATCAGTGCAGGGTGATGGTATGTATCACACATAATTCACATGGCCAATATTTATTTGTACTTTTTGGGTTAACCTTTTACCCCCAAAGCAAGTAGTTAAATAAAGTGATATCATTCATTCCTATAATGTCATTAAATCTAAAACATCTTGCTTTGCAGTTTTACAATACTTTTAAATTTTATTTCTAATTTATCAGAAAAAAACAAATATTATTGACAATAAACTACATATGTAAATGAAAATCGATATAAAATTCATAGCAAACAATAATGCTTAATTTATTGAGAAATGAAAGTAAAAAAGAGCCTCAAAGGCAAGTTGTGATCAATAAACATGAAACTGGGAGTTACAAAACCCCGAATAAACTTTTGCGTAGTTAATTAAAACAACAAAGTTGAGAGTACCTTTCATACTCACTGACCAGCTTGTGGTAAAACCAGCTCTTCAAAGTCACCAACAATTGCCTCAAATGTACGAGAATTATAAGTATAGGCAACGTATAGCTGTTTAGGTTGGTCAGGACATGGATCACAAAAGCCCATGATCCCTGATTTCTTCACTCCTTCATGGAGCTTGAGCTCCCCGGAGTCACTCACTAGGAAGTTCATGGGCACTGTCACGTCAATGACTCCTGAATCCACTTCTTCTCCCAAATGTTCATGTCTTTTCTCTATGGCCTTTGCGTCACCATACAACGCTTTTGTTACTATGAGCCCGCCTGTTTCAGCTTGTCGGTTTTTCTTCCTTGTGGCTACGTTTTGTAGCAACTGCTGGGCTTTCTCAGCTGATGCCCTTGCTTCCCGAACCTAAACACACACAATTTAAAAAAGAAAATATTCATAACAAAATCATTTACCATAAAATCACAAGCTACCAAAACTAAGAAGTAATCATCACCTTGCCATAAGTTTTCTCCATATTCTCCAATGCCTTTCGTTTTTCTCTTTTCTGCATATATGGCTTCACCAAAAATTTCTGCGTCCAATAGTAGAACTCTTAGTAAGGCAAAAACCATATAACCAGAGAGTAGAAGAAGTAGATATTTAGAGGGTCCAATCACTCTCACCTTTAACAAAAAGTAAAGAGATGTTGGAACAATGAATGCTCCAGTGGCAAATACTGGACTTATATATGCGGAGAGTAGAACCTGCACATTTTAAAGATACTCTTTATGGATTAGTTAAGGACTAGAATCAATCCCTATGTTCTTTCGATTGTATTCATACAGTCAACTCCAGAGATTAATAGAAAGTCCGTCCTGCTCTTATTATTAAGAACAAGAAGAAGAAGTAGAAGGTAAGACTCACAGGAACAATCAGCTTTTGACCACCACGGTGTAGCTCAAGTTTCCAAAAAATACCCTACAACAAAGTATTAAAGCACTGGAAATAAGTAGAGTTCATAATCGCTAAGATGGATGGCTCTGAAAGTTTTAAAGATAAATATACCTTGATTCCTATTGTATACATCATTCTTAAAGTACTGAACTCAGAAATCTTCCTTCCACCACCAACCTCAATCTCAAGAGCATTGCTGAAAATTTTTAAAAAAATTATCCTAAGTCAAATGAGAACATTAACAGCACCACACATCGAAATACATATCTGCCAATAACGCATACCTTCCAATTCTACCTACAATGCGACCGTGAGATTTAGATGAAAGTTTACGAGTATAACGAGCTGACGCTCCGAGTCCACCAGTCTCAATCTGGTAAAAGCAAGGTCATAAATACAGAAAGTAAAAGATTTGGTCAAGGTGGAACAGTCAGAATGTAGGTTGGAAGTCAAGCTTACCTTCAAATCAGCACCAGCAGATACATTCTCGTCTCTCTTTTTCCATCCTACTGTAATTCCTGATCGCATACCCAGTGCAAGTTCAATCTGGAGTGAAGAAACTATTTAAAACTCGAGAAAACTGCTTTCTTAACCATCTTAGAAGTTCAAATCAAAACCATAACAGATAAAGAACATACATTTCCGCTTGAAGTTTCTGAAAGCTGCCGAGTCCACGTGTTGGTAAGGTTAATGGATCCATCACTCAAAGACTTTGAAATATTGATAGTTGCAGTTGAATGTATGGACAACTGACTGCCCCCAACAAAAAACAAAACGATAAAGTGTCAGCTAAACCGTTAAATCTGCCAAGAAACATATTGACTAGAAAACTCATGAGCCTTACCGTGTTGTCTGCATCCCAATAAGAGACTGCAGACCCGTTGAAGCTACGAACTCTATGGATGACACTGGAGAAAGCTGACGTCTCAGAATGGCAGTACCAATTCCACCACCAGACCTTTGATTGGCTGCTAAATTTCCGGCAATGGCAATAGCATCATCTTTTGATAACTGAGACTGCACTTGACTAGCCATAACCATTCTGAACAACCACAAAAAAAAAGGGAATCAAAGACCAATAATTACTATAATTACTATAAAGAATCCTCAAGGGTCAAGTTTTAGTGTTAAGCACCAAAAATCTCACACAATACACATAGCTAACACACAAAGATCATATATTTTCTCAATAACCACATGCTACAGATACATTCCGAGCTAGTAAGTATCTCCAGGGTCAACCTCAGCACCCAAATCAAGAACCATTCTACCAAAAACACATCCAAACACATAGCTAAAAGCAAACAAGATCACATTTTTTCTTAATAACCATACTCTAGAGAAACAATCCCGCCTAGTAACTATCTCCAAGGACAAGTTAAGCACCCAAATCAAGAACCTAACTAACCAAAAACACATCAAAACTAGAGAAAAAGTACCCTCTCATGATGCCATCACCGTCTAAGAAACTCGGCAAAGACAAATTGAATACAATAGAACCAGAGGGCATAAAATGAGCCATCTTCTTAGCCTCTTCCTCTCTCCTCTTAATCCTCTCAAGCTCCTCCTTAATCTCCTCAGCCTTACTCAGCCTAGGACCAAGCTCCAACCCTGAAGCCAACCCTTCCATTCCATACAAATCATAAATCAACCTCTTAGTCTCATCAGATAATATCTCATAAGCTTCACATATCCGTTTAAAGTTCTCTTCCGCAACCTCCTTCATCTAAACCACACAAAGAGATGACAAAAATCAGTAAAAATCAGTAGAAAGATGAGATTTTGAGCAAAAGGGTAACACGAACCAGAGGAGAAGGGGACTTGTCGGGGTGATAGACTTGTGCCCATTGACGATAAGCTTTCCTGATTTCTTCGTCGGAGGCTTCCGGTGAGAGATTCAGTAGCGCGTAGAGTTCTCTGTTTTGGGGCCCTTTTGGTGCTGCTTCGTCGCCCATCATTCAATTTGAATCGGAAAATCGACGGAGGGGTTTAGCGGCGGAGATTTTGTGAGTTTGGGGTTTTTGACGACGATGCTCTCTCGGGTTAAGTTGGTTTTGACGGTTTGACCCCTTTTGCTTGAATCCCAAGTCCGTTTTTTAACTTTCTGTTTTCGTCCTTAATATCTTTGTGAAGTTTTATTTTGGGTATGTTGTTTTATGGAATGTTTAATTGAATCCTATTTATTTGTGGGCTGGCTGGCTCGTATGTTGTGGGCCTTTAATGGACCTTATAATGGGTCTTATACATTGAAGTTTGGTATAGTTAAGAGATAAACGTAGTGGTTAGCTTTGTAAAGCTAATGTAAAGCAAAGGTTATTTATGCTCAAGCGAGCTTAGTAAAATAGAAAAATAAACATAAAGACTGAAGTAAATTTATTGAGGAGTTTTATTCAGAATGCAAAGAGTAAAGGAAATGAAAGAGATTTAAGATTGTATTTAAGAGATTAGAATTGACTGATTCATATAAGAGTTGCTTTAGAGGCAGGCAAGAGAACTCTAGGTTACACAGTCAGACATTGGAATTAGTCGATTACTTGGAATGTGTTTATTGCTTGGCTATCACGACAAATTATTTATTTCATCGCTATGCTTATATTTTTATCAACTTTTTGAAAGAATGGTTGTTAAGCTGAGTGAGAGACCTTCGAATAACATGTTTACCAATATTTTTTTTTTTTGAAAATTACATATGTAAATCAGAATGTAAATAAAACCTTAATTTATTTGTTCCATTAACAATTTAAAAGACAATGTTTGTTTTAATCGGATATAATAGTTCTGTGTAGACCCATTATCATATTAACTTAGTCCAGACGCAAATAGACAACAAAATTAACGTATGGTATAATCTGTATTGGTAAACCATAAAATGTAACGATGTTACAAGTCAACAGAATTAGAAGAGCACTATGGTGGATGTAAGCATCTTTAAGAGCACCCCTATTGAAGATTCAATGGGGAGGTTTTACACAGAAACCAATAAAAAAAAAAATTAAATTATGTTATTTTTCTGAACCGGGGTCGTGGGTTGTTGTGCGCAAGAGGCGAGTTCGTCACTGTTCTGCGGGCCCCACGCTATGTGGCGGCCTGCGATAGGTCCAATTTTAATTTTTTTTTTTTTTTTTTTTTTTTAGAAAAAGTAACGAAATTTTTTTTTAAAAAAAAGGAAAGGGCACGTGGCGAACCTGCCCTTGAGTTCGCTGGTGCTGCTTCTCTTAAAGACCATTTCACAGACATTATGGACTGACACGGTTTCCACACACGAGAAGAAGAGTCGTATGATTGCTAATCAGTCAACGTTCCTTCGTTTCCTTCCTCTTTCCCTTTAATCTATTCTCCTCCAATCTTTTATATTTTTTAAAGAATATATTCTAACACAAAAAGATCTAATCCAGCCTACACATAATTATACAACATGAGATAGTTGTTAAAAACATTATACAATATATGAGAATTTATCTAATAAAATATTTTCATTACGAGCAATATTTTGTAATAATATATCAAAATGTAAAACAAAAATATGAAGTGGTTATAGCGACAATGATAGATGCCCACAACTGGAAGTCTAGTACAATCTTTTTATAAAATTCTCTGGACTATACCATTCGCAATCATATTTGTGATGATTGTTTTGTATCATTTATTTTGAGGTTACTATTCAGATCCGTTGTAACATAATAGACTCCCTTTGCAACAGAATATACTTCACATCGTTCACAAAGAGAGAACTCCTATCATTAATAGTTGAACTTTCTCTGCTTTGTCACGTCAAAGTACTTGTTTTTGGTTGTGAGTTCCTCAACATTATTGACTTTGAATATAGTTTTTTGGGAATAAGTACTATAGCAATGTAGAAGATATAAATTAATAAAATGAACTTAGGATGAGATTGCACACCACTTGCCAATTGACAAAGAGGGCAAAGTCTCAGTCCACATGGTCAAGTTTGACCCCTTCCATAATATTAGCTGCCAAGCAAAAATACTTTAGAATTTAAATGATACGGTTACTTACATAACTCACCTTTTAGTGTATTAAAAATTATTAAGCACACCGTAATTCACCATCTTCTTGTGCGTTACAAATTAAACAGCGTTACGCATCTCTCTGAGTCCAAAAAGTGTGACTAAAGATGTATACAAAGGCTCAGTGGTCTCGTGTTAATCCATTGAAATCTGAACTCAAAATCAATATTTTTCATTTCTCAAAAAAAACACTCCTAATTCTCTTTTGGAAAGCCAATACGAATGGAAAGTAAGAAAATCCGTTATATAAATGGAAGTTTATGATTTTCAGTAATCAGCAACTAGTAACAATAATTAACTTATTTTAGGTAAGAATGAGGCAATCCAAGTAATATACAATATGTATAGAAGATGTAGAGAATATTATATACCCCATTATTTGGCAGAACTTTATTTTTTCCTCTTATAATTCAAACAATAAAATATAACTATAATAATTTTCCTGATTGGCCACTCATGATTTATACATTTGTAACCCTTTCACAGTCTCCCACAAACCGTCCTCTCTCTTTGATGCACAGTCGTCTATATATACGCGTATGCATTTACATGTTCCCTTAAAAAAAAAATTCATATTCTCAATAAATGGATATGCAGAGATGTTTAGTGTTCTTATGTTGTGTTCTGTCCCTTCTGGCAACCGAAACGACGGCACATCGCGAGCTACTACAACCGCATGAAACGAATATAGACACAGCAAACGCGGCGGTGGCGATACGTGATCGTGGTTTAAAGACGCGGCGGCCTGAGCATAAAAACGCTTACGCAACGATGATGTACATGGGGACGCCAAGGGACTACGAGTTCTATGTGGCGACTCGTGTCTTGGTCAGATCGTTGAGAGATCTTAACGTGGAAGCTGATCTTGTTGTCATCGCTTCTCTCGACGTTCCTCTCCGATGGGTTGAGACTTTGTAAGTCTTCTTCTTCTTCTTCTTTCTCTGTTTCTAACGTTTTATGTCGACCATATCAAAACGTCGTCGTGTTGAACGTAGACTAAACCAATAATAAGCTGGAATATACCATTTTTAATTTCCACTATGAATGTCAATATGGCATCGTGCGTGCGTGAAACAGTGGGTTAGATGATAGAGAATAGTCTTTTTTTTTTTCTATGTTGGGTTTTGAAAGTGAGATATTTTCTTTTATTCAAGATTAGCTAAGAATATATTTCTTGTTTCGTATAAAATTGAATGAAGCTTAGAAAATGTTCGAGTGAGATAACGACTGATTTGAAAATGACCGAGACCCTATAGGTTTTGATTCTTTCATTTCGTCTTTTGTTGGACATATCGCTTATTTCTATTCTTGTTGATCGGTTTCATGAATTCAAAGAACATTAATTTACACCTTGAGGAACCATTCTTTATTGTTTCCGTAACGATTACAATATAATAATTAAGTAAAAGTTGGGGATAGTTAAGTATATATTGTTGATGACACTTATAGACTCACGCATTTAAGTCTATTTATATCTTGTCCATATATTGACTCGATACGACGCGTTTCTATGTATCAGAAAATATCTATTATTTACATCTCTATACTTTAAGCTAATGAAATAATTTAAAGATTTCAATGTTCAATAACTTGTTAGGTGTCGTATAGCGTTCAAATTCTTCTGAAAATAGAATATAGTTCTTGAAATAAACTATAGCATCATTGAAAGAACCTAGAGTCAACATTTATTCACCCATAAAGGTTGAAGCGGACGTAGAATTGGGAAGCGATCGGAAGATAATGAAAACTTAGTACATTGATACATTGAATGAAATGATATAAAGAGAGTTGTTTTGACTTTAGTACCTTGATTGAAAAAAACTTTGATCTACATGTTTTTGGTCAAATTGTATACAATATTACTTTATTGCCGGCCAGCCAATATGCTCTATAGATCATGCAATAACGTCTACATGTCAATCTCGTAACCTATCATAAAATTTTAACAATGCCAAAGGCTTGACATGCGGACTCAAAATAGATAACTATATACAGGGCTGACTCTTGAATTTAAAAGATTATAAACATTAATTTGGTACAATTTATTTTCTTTTGCAATTTCGAATGTAGAAAATTTAATTATGTATATCATTTCTTTAAAATTTAGGAACTAAAACAAAGTTTATCATTAGTTCAAAACATCTTATGCGCTGTCTAAACTGATTTTTAGATTTGACCCGCCCTTACTATATATTTACTTTCAAGATCAAGCATGCATAGATTAGTTGTTCACACCGAACGTGTTTGTGAATGATTGTGTGTGTGTGTGTGAACAGGGAAGAGGAAGATGGAGCTAAAGTGGTGAGAGTCGAAAACGTGGATAATCCATACAGGAGGCAAACTAATTTCAATAGTAGATTCAAGCTTACTCTGAACAAGCTTTACGCATGGGCTTTGTCAGATTACGACCGTGTGGTCATGCTAGATGCCGACAACCTCTTCCTTAAGAAAACCGACGAGCTGTTCCAGTGCGGACGCTTCTGCGCGGTGTTCATAAACCCTTGCATCTTCCACACTGGCCTTTTCGTCTTGCAACCATCTCCGGAAGTGTTCAAGGACATGCTCCATGAGCTAGATGTTGGTAGAGAGAATCGTGATGGCGCTGATCAAGGCTTCCTTGTCAGTTACTTCTCTGATCTTCTTGACCAGCCTCTCTTTCGTCCTCCGAGTAATGGCTCTGTGCTTAGTGGCCATTTGAGACTTCCCTTAGGCTATCAAATGGACGCTTCTTATTTCTGTAAGTCTCTCTATAATAATACTTATTTGAGAAATACTCTTAGATGTCAATAAATCAAAAATTTGTTCAAAACTAGACACAAGAAAAGACCACCAAAATAGCATTAATTTAAAACTAAAAACATTTTCTTTTATTTAAGTATAAGTTTAGCGATTAGAGATTGACTTAGTATTTAGAATGTGGGAAAAAGGTAGAGTTAGGATATAAGATAATTTAGTGTTTTATTGATTAATAAGTGTACTTTAGAAAATTTTCTCTCTGAATGTTATTTTGTGACAAAAAAACTAGAAGTGCTATTTATAAAATTTGTCCTATTTATTTTTGTTAGTCTAATAACATGATGATCTATCTACTCTCAGATCTTAAACTAAGATGGAACATACCCTGTGGACCAAACAGTGTGATTACATTCCCTGGAGCCGTTTGGTTAAAGCCATGGTACTGGTGGTCATGGCCTGTTCTTCCACTAGGTATCTCATGGCACGAGCAGCGTCGAACCACTATAGGGTACTCAGCAGAGATGCCTTTGGTCATAATCCAGACAATATTCTACCTTGGAATCATAGTAGTCACACGGCTAGCTCGTCCTAACATAACTAAGCTATGTTATCGCCGTTCTGACCGCAACTTAACAACGATCCAAGCAGGATTCAAGTTCATCGCGCTTCTCTCCGTAGTAGCAGCCTACGTCTTCCCATTCTTCACCATCCCTCACACTATACATCCACTCATTGGATGGTCGCTCTACTTGATGGCTTCTTTTGCTCTCTCTTCTATACCGATCAACACTCTCCTTCTCCCAACGCTACCTGTTCTCACTCCATGGATAGGCATCCTAGGGACGCTTCTTGTTATGGCCTTCCCTTGGTATCCTGATGGGGTGGTGAGAGCATTGTCTGTTTTCGGATACGCATTTTGTTGTGCACCTTTTGTGTGGGTTGCATTCGTCAAGATCACGTCGCATCTCCAGGTTTTGATTGAGAAAGAGGTGTTGTTTCCAAGACTAGGAGACTCAGGGATCACTTCTGGCTTCAGCAAGTTGTATTAGGAGTGTTTTATTTAACGTATATTATTGGTCTGTATATAAATCATTATTATTGTTTCATTCAAATTTCATTTACATAAACTCAAACTAACCTTATTTGTTTTACCTGGTTAAGCTATCAAAATTTTCCTTAGTTAAACCTAGTAAATGTTCTTGTTTAACTCACTCTCTTGCATTCACAAAGAAATGAAAGTTTTAATGAGCACAAAGTTGTTCTAAAAAGTAGAATCTTAAGTAACTCTTTCACTAACGTTAAATCTTAACATTGTTTCAACTATAAATAGGTGCCAACATTTAAGTAACTCTTTTACTAACGTTGAATCTCAACACTGTTTCAATAGACAGTGTATATACACACACAGTCCTGTAAACACAGATCATTGGAAAAAAAGCTATTAGAGCAACATTATCGTCAAGAAGCAACATTATCTGGCAAGATGCTCCCATTGGATATCTGTCTAATATAAACTTATTAAAAATAATATAATTACTTCATAAAGTAAAATACAGAAGATTGAACCAATAAAAAGATACAAATGGTAGTCAGAATATACTAAAGGACACATAAAAGTTCTCTGCACCAAACCGACTGTTTCACTTCACTTTCTCTTATTTTAAAACAAATTGATCATGTAAAACGTGTCCTCAATATCCCCCGTTGGAGAAACTCTTAGGCCAGTTACAACAGTAGTATCTCACAAAATATTTTAAATTTATAGAAATTTGAAACAAAACACTTGATTATATCATTATAACCTTCCCATCATGTCTTTACCATATTGGTCAATTAGTTATTCTACATAAAAGTATTAACATCTTAATTTTAAGTGACGATGTGAATATTTCACATTGGGTTTCTTAAAATTCAATGTCACTGGAAATATTAACATCTTAATTTTCTTTTGGAAATCATTATACATTTGGTGTCTTGTGTTTGCAATATCAACCACGACATCTTTTGATAGAAGAACATTAGATGTATGCGTTTCTCATGAAATTAGGATATTATTTTTTATGCCCACGTTGACAAGATTTATATCACAACTTTATATACATTTGAAGTGGTACGTAGTCCAATGGTTATGTGACTCTTTTCCTGGTTCGAAATCCAATAAATCCCAAGCTGCATTAGGTGCCAAAATAGGCTAAATGATACATACACATCTCATTTCTCCAATAAACAAAATAATTTTTGAATAAAAAAGAGAGAACAAAATAGGTTAACATATACCAACAAAATAATTTTTGAATAAAAAAAAGAGAGAACAAAATAGGTTAAGTTATACCACGCCATTTGTGTCCAGTGAACATAATAGGTTAAATTATACATTTGTCGTCATTTTGCAGGATTCATGATTTTTTCTAGAATATATTATTTTCTGTATAGATGATTTTCATCAGTGATGTCTTTTGTATAATATGCTCTCTCCATTTGATTAAGATGTATGTTTTAGAAAAATAATTATTTCAAAAAAACATTTTCAATACTTTTTTATCAACTATTCCCCTGTTTCAAAATATTTCATGTTTTAATACATTATTTTACGTAACTAACTATTCCATATAACTTTTAACTAATAAAATGAAAAAACACAATTATATTTTAAAGTTTACAATTTACCATTAATGAATGTATTAAAAATATAAAAAAATGTATTTTACTGAAACAATTGTTTTGTCTAAAACATTGATCCTTTTAAAACGGATGGAGTAATAATGATTAACTGTAAATTTCAAAAATTATGCAATTTGTAACTAAAATGTAATATGTTTTATTTATATGTGTACAAAATTTAAAATATGCATTATTTAGCTATTTTAAAACAGAGGAAGTATTACTTTAATGGCGAGTGTATATATACATTTTTAAGGGTGCATTCAGTTAAACTAAAACAACTAACTAAGCTTTATCTGCATTTTATCGTACATTTTTGTTAAAATTCTAAAGACATCTTTTCAATACTATAACATTTTTCTAAATACATGCTTATTCATCAAATTCAAACTAAAAGTAAACGCAGACATATACACGTGTTGTTTTCCATCGACATATAGGACCTAGACAGTGAAACATCAATGTGCCGAGTTAAAAATGGACGCATTAAAAACATAATCCAAATGTTTTGCTTCCAAATGCGTCACGGCCTCAGTCTCGCTGATACTTATAAGAGATATCAACTAACTTCACCTAATTGCATCAAATTTTAGCAAAAAAAAAAAAACTAACTTCAAATAATAAATTTAAATTAAATTTGGCCAGGAAAACAATTATCTATAAGAGTAAATTCTACCAATTAAAGTGTTGATTTATATAGTAAAGATACACTTGGTGCTCATGCTCATGTAGTCATGTGTTTTAACCAAGAAAATCCATACATATATTAACAAAACATAGTAATATGCTAAGTACTTTCTCAACAAAAAAAAGAAAAGAAAACCACTGAAAAACTATAATTTTTGAAAAATCACAAAAATCTCGATCCTCTCCTAAAACCCATCCTAGTCCACTGACCGGGCCTTTACCTTTTATAGACCACATACTGAAACTTGCATAGATCTGTAATTTGTAAGCGATCTTGACATGTAAGAGGGCACCAATTTTACATATATTGATTTATAATAAATTAGACTTTCTTATTGTTCGTCCGTTCTGACGTTCGTACGTTCATAACATACCACGTGCGATCCTCAGCCCACCATTTCTAACTTCATCTGTATATTCTCTGAAGTTTTGGACGCTCCTTCTTCTTCTTTACTTATTTTGTGTATAAATCTTTCTAATTGTTTTCACGTAAAGAGAAACAACATTCATAAGGACAATATGTTCACTTTCGTTTGTTCTTCCGTACCCCCTTTAGATCCCACTAGTGATTACCGTTGAGTATCTAGAGATAGATTCGTAGTCTTTTTCTTTCAAGTTCTGATAACAAAAAAAAGATGCACTAATCAGAATGATGATTTGATTTAATTTATGATTTTTGTGTATAAAGAATGGGAGATGCAACATTTTTTTTTGGAACTTTTGAAAGATGCAACATTGGGCCGTACGGATATATGTAAAAGAGTTGTTACATATGGCAACATTGGCACGTTAATTTAGGTATTTATAGTTAACAATTTATACTATCAGAAGGATAAA
Organism: Eruca vesicaria subsp. sativa; assembly: GCA_932364175.1. NCBI lineage: Eukaryota > Viridiplantae > Streptophyta > Magnoliopsida > Brassicales > Brassicaceae > Eruca > Eruca vesicaria. The sequence continues at coordinate 327,637 of CAKOAT010741820.1, read as the reverse complement.
TATAAAACAAAATGCTGAGTAAAATTTGGGAACTGAGGAATAAGAGCCATCTGTGTATGATGTCATCAAAGTTCGTGGAATTACATATGTTCGATTCAGTAATCACGGTGAATAGTGTGTGGTGGAGTCGGGTTAATAGTCGAACTATAGACAAGTCTGATTAATGAGCCAGTGTGTCGAAATGGAGGAAAAAAAAAAAGAGTTTTAGAAAATTGAATATAAGAATCTAGACATCTAGACGCCTAGGATTCTCTAGCTTGTGTACGTTATCGTTGGATATATCACATCAATATGAATATTTTTCAAACAAATTTAACACTTGTTTTTGAACGAATCACCGTCCTACAAAGGTACTTTCGTCCATCATGTTTCAACTTGATTAGTAATTTATACATACTTTTAAGGCTTCTTACCAAATATGTGTCATAAGAAAAACTTTGAAAGAGAATGCTGTCGAACTGATATGTTAATGTCTTTTTCCAACACACATTTTCTTGTTTTAAACTATTTTAATAATTATTATAAACGAAAATTTTTAACATTAAAATCGTATAAATATATTAAAAATACTCAACTTGATATTGAATATCTTTTTTTGTAACTATAATTTTAATATACTGGAACATATTTTAACGTGAGCCTACAATCTTAAATTTCACAAATGTATTTTGGTAATTTGTACTGTCTGTCTAGAGTTCAAATATCCAAACAACTACTATCTATACACATGCAACATACACATAGGGCTCAAGACATGTAGAAGTTATACCCAACGTAAACAATTTCATGATATCTATAACTAAATTACAGTCTTCAATATCTTTTCAAATATCTAATTATCCATCCGCGCAACAAACAACAACATATACATACACGACTATTTATTATAAAAACATTTAATGGTTTAACCACATTATTTTAGAAACGGTAAGTGAAACAACTCGATGGTGGCCTGCGTAGAATACACATATAGAAAGAAGAATCAAACCTCAGTAATCTACCAAACACTGTTGCCATTATTTGACGATGATGTTGATTTGACGGGTGCCATGATGTCGATGCAACATGCGGCTCACATCCAAACACAAAGGCACGTACCTCTGTTACGTATAGGACAAACAACCTTTCTAATCATTTATTAACCAATAAAAACGATATTAACTACTGGTATTAAAAATCGTATATTGAATTGACCAAAAATGATTTTTTTTTAAACTACTAGTATTAAAAATTGTATACTAAATTGACCAAAAATGGTGTTTTTTTTTTTGACTAAAAAAAATGGTTTTTTTGCCAACACCAAAAATGTTATATTAAAGGCATCTCCAACCTAACTCTATTTTACTTCAAAATAGAATAAAAGTTATAGAGTAAAAAATGTTCCAACTCTACTTCAATTCTTATTCCATAATGAGATTTACACTTTAAATAGAGTAATCTATTTTTCTTTGTTAACTACTCCATTATGAAATCAGAAATAAAGTGAGATTGAAACATTTTTACTCCATAATCACTTTTATTTCATTTTGGAGAAAAAAATAAAATTTGCCATTGGAGATACTTTAACTAGTATTTTGTCGATTTTTTATATTTTGTATTATATTTCCTGTTGGTAAAGAAACATTCATTTCAACTCAAATCATCAATTAAATTCTTCAATCTAAACTACCTTTGTAATATCAAGAAAACTCCAAAATAGTCTATAACTGTTGACCGAAATGATTTTTCCCCAACCCTAAACTATATTGTAAACTTCTGAATTATGTTATAAATGACTTTTGAGTCTACTACGACCTTTTAATTCATACAATTTTTTTTTTAAAGGTTACTTTGAGTTTATTTTTTCTTGACAAAAAACAAAATTACAGCATGCAAGAATAATTGTAGCAAACATCCCTTCACGAAGATTCGTGGAGGTATTTGAAATCGTGTTTCTGGCTTCTATACAGTTGAAATATGAAAAGATATTGTGCAAACAAAAAGATAAATGATACTGTGAAATAGAGCTTAAATTTAATTTATGGAAACACAGTCTATAAGCTCCATTAAAAACTTAGATCTTTAAAAGAAATTAAAACTCAAAGAGAACAATTTATGTTGTCACAAAATTTCAAAATTACTTTTCACAATACATTGTTTTGAAGAAAGGGTTTTCATTTTCACAATACATTTGGAGAAACAGCTTTCATGATTAATTGGTTATCTTTTTGAAAAGACATGCAATAGTTGAAGAATTTTCATGTGGTCTCTAGTCTGGATCACTTCGATGGAATCAAGATACTCGGTTAACAAAAAAAAAATAGAATTTCAGTCATATTATTATCTTTATATATGATAGATGTCGTAATGACGAAAAATTATATTCTTCCACAATCTCGATTATTAATAATTTAATATAAGTATGAAATACTCCTAAAAAATAGAGACCTAGAAACAGAAAAATATAATCAGTCCCAACAAAAAGGACATTAAATACGCAGCATTAAATCAAACGGGCCAGTGGGTTAATTCATTTCCAACTTTATAAGGGCCAATAAACTCACGGCAAAAAAAGAGAAAATTAATTAGGAAACTGGGAAATAACATAAGAAAATAAAATAGTTGAGAGCTGTAGCTCAAATTTACAAACTATTTTTTTTACGACAAAGAGACTTTGAACTTACAGACCTTTAAATTCTTTTTAAGATGAAATGCAAACTATATGATTTACTTTCTTCACAAAATAGATCTGAACATATAACTTCATTTTTTTCATTAAATACGTGGTTTTACTTTTATCCACTAAATTAATTCGTCGGTTTAATTTCATCCATTTTCATATTTTATCGTATCTTTGGCTGCTAGATTCTTTTAAGCTCAAAAATCATTTAATTTTCTAAATGTAAAATACGATCCAGGCTATTTGTAATATATGGTCTTAGCCTAGGACTAAATTCTACATTGCTCCACTCACTACCATCTTCATTCTATTTTAACCCATCTTAAATTTGATTTTTTTTTTTGCTCAAAATCTAAGTATGGTTATAAAATCAACAACCCTTAATGAATCAGTATTATGTGTAATATGAATTACTAGAAACTACTTTGAATTACTAGAAACTACTTTAAATTACTAGAAAACTACTATGAACAAAAAACAAACTACCTTGAATTACTAGAAACTACTACGAACAAAAAAAAAAAGTGGGGCAGTGAGAAAAATGGTGGGGTAATTAGAATAGTTATTTTCCAACTGGGGTATATTAGAATACTTTCCCTTAGCCTATTCGTTATAAGTTGAATAAAAACTTATTTCAATCTGATTAGATAGATGCATTAATGTTACAGAAAAAAGGAAACCAAAATATCTGTTTCTGTTACCAGCATATATTGGAGAAAAGAAAATCTATGTCTGTTGAACAAAAAAAAAAAATCTATGTCAGAACCTAAAATGTAGGGGTCAGAAACCTAAATCTAAAAAACTTCAGGAAAAATACAGGGCTACAACACAAACATGGGAGTATGGGACTTTGTCAATTGTCACTGACTCACTGACGTCCACATTTCCACAAAAACACATAACCTTTTTACATTGTCACACATTTCCCACTTAAATGTTTTAGAAAAATTAAAAAAAAAAACAAAGTCGATCATGAACCGTTCATTAATTACACAATTTGGATCAAACGGTGATTTTTTTTTTAACGTCAAAAAGTTTTCACATGAGAACAATACAACACGTACAAGACGACAGCATCTTTGTTTTCTAGTAACTTCCGGTGAAGAAAGGTTCTTCGTAAGGTAAGCACTCCCAAAAGCCGTCGAGTTTGTGGTCCACGTCGAGCAAAAGATCAGGGAGGTCAGTAAACGCGTCATCGGCTGTTGCGGTCATACCCGGAGACGAATGCTCCGTGCTCGCCGGAGACGGTAACGACGTCTCTACCTCTAAATCAATGGCCACTGCAGCAGCAGCGGCTGCTGCGGCCGCTTGTATGTCTTTAGGGTTGGCGCTAGCCGGTCTAGGGAAGTGGTAAGCTAGCTCCGGGAAGTTGAGGTGAGCAGAGCGGCCTTTTATAGCTAAAGCCGCCACGTCGTGAGCACGCGCCGCCTTCTCCGCCGTGGAGAAAGTACCGAGCCAGATTCTTGATTTCTTTCTTGGCTCTCTTATCTCGGAGACCCACTTACCCCATTGTCGCATTCTCACTCCTCTAAAACTTGGATGCTTTGAAACAACCTTTTCATCAGTGTCTTTCTTGACTCTTTTCTTCTTAGGGTTATTACTATTCACTGTTCTCTCCGCCGTCGCCTGAGCCGGCGGGTCATGAATATTTCTCCGGTAGTCGTCAGGATGTGATTCCCAAGAAGATGAGTGATCCATCAATATGATTTTTTTTCCTTTTTAATGGAAGAGATTAAATGTGATGAAAGAGAAGGAAAGAGATTTGGTTTCTTGGTTTAGTGTGAGAGTAGAAAAGAGGTTTTGTTTGAGAAGAATAGGTCAGTGTGAGTTGTTATTATATACATCCAAATTTGGAGGTTGATTTTCCTTTGTAGGCTATACCCAAAATGTGTTTATACGTATTCAATACACATTATACGTAGCTATTTGGAATTTTCGGCCTATATATGTATACGTATTCAATATACATTATACGTAGACATTTGGATTCAGTCTATAAATAAATGTATACGTAATCAGTACACATTGTACATTGACATTTGGATTTTAAGTCTGCTATACCCTCTCTAGTAGTGAAAAAGAAGAATAAAAAAACACTCTCTCTATATATCAGAAGAATTCGTAGAAAATCAAACTAGCTCTAGTATATTTTGGAACCCTGATATTTTTAAGTTTAACATGAATATGTATTATTTAAGTAGTGGATGATTTACATACAAAAATAAATATGTTAGGAGGTAGCCAGTTATATATTTTAATAGATTTGATTGGTATACATTTAAGAAATAATGATATGAATGCATTTTTCTTTATCAAAAAAAATATGAATGCATTTTGAATCTTATATATTAAAACAGAAGTCATGACTTGAATTCATGTGTGATTTTTTAAAAAATGGACTATTACTAGAAAGTCATGTTACATTAACTCTCTAATAATCTTATCATTATTATATCTTATGAAAAATCATATCTATAATAACAAAGATACGCTTAACAATTTAGTTTTGGTAAATTACCCTAAACTTTCCAACTTAGTCACGCAAAATATGTCAATAGATATAAGTTTAGGAATCTTCTATTATTTATAAGGAAATATGTCAATAATAGTTAAATGCATCCACAATATATTAACAAAAATCACAGATTCGTAATATGAAATATTTATATACTCTAACAAAATTTACATGCTATATATACTAGATAAATTTATTTCGATGTAAAATTTTAAAATTATATTGTTTTAAAAAGAGATTGTTTAAAAACAAAATTTAATAAATTTTTTTATAATATTAATTTATGAAGCTATAAGTTTAGTTTCTTTCAAACATTTCTTCGAAGTTTATATTATCTTTGCAAATTAAAGTATATTAATATTTAATTAAACTCTATTTATATTACTTTATCTAAAAATGAAATATTAATCTAACAAACAATAATATAGAAAATATAAAAGTGAAAACAAAATGTTTATATAACTAACTATAAACGAAAACAAACACCCGCGCGGTTGCGCGGGTCAAAATCTAGTTAACAATTAATATATATCGGTATAATAATAAACATATGTTTTGGATTTTCGATTGATGAGAAGTGGTAATGTGTTAAGTAGTAGTATTTGATACAAACTAGGATATATCATAGTATCAGAAGCCAAACTGAGAATTAAAGATGAATTTAGCCCACAATTTTTGGTGATTCCATTTAAGAACTTATTTTCTTTTTCATGGAATAACTGATTACTCCATACAGCTCGGCATTTTGACATTTTGAGCACCAAATAAGTGGATTTTTTTTAAATATTGCATATAACCTCGTCTTCTGAGTCAAATTAAATTAATCAACTCAAATGTTAAGTGCAAAGCATTGTGTTTAGAAACAATTGGTTAACGGTTTTTTCATAAAATAAATAAATAACATTCATATTTGGCGTCAAACTACGATGTGATCCGTCTTTGTCGAGTTACTACAGTCGAGTCACATTTTATACATTTTTTACGTCGAGTCATTGATGGTGAATATAATAGTGATCACATGGCTTAAGATTTATTGAGGTTTGTCAAGTTTCTACACGAAGGATTAACTACACGCATTTACGTACGATTGCAGGATTGAAATAAAGTAGACGACTACAATTGATTTTGATCCACAACGATCGAGAAAAATAGTTTAAAGCACTGCAAACAACCTGAGGTCCAATCTTACTTTGATTTACCTGCCACGGATTTGTTGGAAAGCTAAGAAGGAAAATTAATCAAGCCACAAAAAAATGTTGGTTTTGAGTGTTTTGACACATGAAAAAATGACTTTCATTAGGATATACCTACCGTCTGAAGCCGTTGTATATGTCTATTATATATTATAGAAAGATGTCTAATGAGTTAGGTTTGCAAATTTGCGATTAAAAAAACTGAAGAAAACGTGTGTTTAAGTGAACAATATGAATACAAGTCTACAGCATTGATATAGTCATACAGACGCACGTTCAAACAACCTTATAAGAACACGTTTCCACAAGATACACAAGATGTTAGAGCAACCTTATTGGTAAATTTCAACCAATAAACTTATTGGTTAATTCATATGAGTATCTAAAAACAACCTAAATTATTATTTTATGATAAATTGATTTTATAATTAATTTTAATAATTTTTGAAATATTTCAATTACTAAAAATGATACAAGTGGCATTTGAGATTCTTAGTAGTATGAGTATCTAAGAAGTTTTCATTTCCTCAAATGAGAATTTCTACCATTTCCTTCTCTTTGCCATTTTACCAATACCAGTTTCGCTTATTTTTATTATGAGATACTCATTTAGATACTACTAATGGAGTTGCTCTTGTAACAATAAAACCAAATTGACGATAAAATATACTATTCCCTCAGTTTCATGACTTTAATTGTCATTCTAGGTTTTTGCATATAGATTAAAGAAATATTTAATTTTACATATTTTCAAGATAAAAACACAATTACCTATACAACTAACCATTTTTCAACCAATAGAAAAATAAAATATTATATTAAACTAATAAATTTTACTTCGAAACTCTAAAATAATTTGTGATAAAAAATTAATCCTAGAATGACAAATATTCTGAAATGTAAAGAGTACCAACTGCACAAGATGTTGCAAAAGCCACCTTTAGAATCTCATCCGCTTCATGCATATTTACATACATTATACATACAAACATAATACTCCTACTTACATATGCATGTCTTTCATTTTCGTCATTGGGCTCTTGTGTAAAACAAGAATAAAAACATATATAAGCTGCCATAGGTACTTTTTAATTAAGTAGGATGTCGTAACCACTTCCAGTCTTCCACTACTAATCATCTAACACTTTTAAATGAAATTAATACGAATTCATTTTAATTAGTTATTTTTATCAATGTTGGAGGATCTAGATAGAAGACCACCGTTGGTTAATTACAACACCACAATCAAAATTTGTACATGCAATATGATTATATAAAAGCATATATATGTAAGTACCTAATTCGGTTATCAATTGCACTACTAGTAATTAAAATCGTTTGGGAACTTTTAAGGGTTGAGAAAAGCTAATAAATAGGTAGGTATGGGTTACTGGTTTTCACTTGAGAAAAAGTTTTCGGTAATTTTGGCTAGGGATCAGTTCATCTCGAACATGAAATATAATTATATAGTTGTAATAGCTCATACTAAAAGAATTACAAAATTCCTGACCACCTCCTGATTCTACAAACAAAACAAAATAGAAGGCAAAAACAAAGGGTACCACATAAAATTTTCATATCTATCTTATTAAAACTGAAGTACAAATTGGGTTTGTTTGGTAGCTTGGATAGGAATTATAAAAAATAGATGTGTTTGGAAACTTGGATAGGAGTTTTAATAAGATAGATAAAAAATAAAAAATAAATGTATTTTGAAACATGGTTTCATCTATACTAACGATCTGATCATATTTGGAAATCAGAATATACCTTTCCATCCTCATTATACCTAAAAGTTAGCACCAATATAAACCACCCTTCACCTCTTACCAATAAATACTCTTCTATCATCCTAACATTTCTCTACGCCTAACAAAACAAAAAAAAGACTACTATGGCTATTGTTACAGACGACAAAATCAGTTTTTTAAAAGATGTGAAGCCATTTAAGATTTCTTGGAAGGTTGAAGTCAAAGTTCTTCGGTCGTGGACACTTCACTCCAACGATTCTGGAAAAGACACTTTCGAATTCATACTCGAAATAGTGGCTGCGATCTAAGTTGGAGTCAGCACTATCCCCGTCGTAGTTGGAGTCCTCATTACTGTCCTTGGTGTAGGGGTCATCCGAATTGTAGTTCTTCACAGAATTTTCAGAACTCATATTCTTTAGTTTTTATTTCTCTACTCTCACTCTAATGCTTTGTGTTGTGAAGAAGATAGATGATTGCTTAAATAACAAAGAGTAGAAGAGTATATGTAAAGATAAAACGATTTTTTCAAAGCAATTTCAGAGCTTTATTGGAAGTTTCATCCACTTACTTGAAAAACAAAATAACAGAGGAGGACTGAACTAGAAGAAGACAAATAAAGATGGAGTTGCAATCTATCACTCTCTGCAATCTTTCAAATAACACTGTTGTGCAATGTGGTGTTAATATTTCGAGAAATATTTGTCTTGTAGAAGACATCATAACACTGTTGTGAATTGTGTTGTCACATAGTTTTCTTTCAAGAAAATTGGTTTTCAATAAAGTTTCTTTCAATATCAAGAAAAAGCTGATGCAAAAGTTCATAACACACTGATCAAAATAAAAACTTGCATGCATCTACCTAGATAAAGGTAACATTGACATGCGTTGGTTCTTTGATATGAATTGATACAAAAACAAGTTTCAAAATACACAGTCTTAATCCCAACAAAAACAAGCTAAATTTATACTAATACCAAATTGTTTTCTTTCGAATGTTTAATGTGAAAAGAAACTAAGTTAAATGTGTGTATAACTAAATTTATAATTGTTACTCTGTAAAAAGACAAATTATATTTGGACAGAACTTTGATTTGGTATAAATGGTAATGGTTGGTTTTGAGGAATAGGAGATAATGTGTATATATGTATACATTTTTATAAAATAAAATAATAATGAAGAATTGTTATTTGGAGTACCTACATTTAGTATTTTACAATTTTATATCATTGAAATTAAAATACTGTAGCTTTACTCTCTTTTTTTTAAAACAAAACCTACATTTAGTATTTTATGGGTTTAATCCATTAAATATAATTAAAGTCTGATATATATGTATTCTTATGANAAATTAAAATACTGTAGCTTTACTCTCTTTTTTTTAAAACAAAACCTACATTTAGTATTTTATGGGTTTAATCCATTAAATATAATTAAAGTCTGATATATATGTATTCTTATGAAAAAGTTTGAACATAGTAGTTAATTATAAGTTCATAACCAAAGAATATAAACTACTAACTTCAATTAAATATCTTTTCATTTTTTAAGTTTTTTGATACTTGGTTTCATTATTATTATTTTTCTCTAAATGATATATTTGTATTTAAAAACTTAATAAAAATTTTGAATTTTATATAGACTACCAATTAAACTAAATAAAACACAATAAAAGAAAAATACAATATCGTAGTTTATAAGTGAATACTAATCACACGGAACAAGACACACCAATGTCAATAATGAATAACATATGAAATTATGATATAAAAGACACAAACAATTAAATTTATCGTATTTTCAAAAATTTAAAACATATTATTATGAAGAACAAACACCCGCGCGGGCGCGCGGGTCAAAAGCTAGTGAGTATTATGCCTGGAGACTAACATTATAGAACTGTACGTGTATGTATGTGGTTTGAATGTTCATGGTACCCAACAAGGACCACTGAGAGTCATTAAGTGGATCTTTAATGCTTCCTCATATAGTTTAGGTAAACGTTTCCGTCATAGCGGCTCACCACAGAGCCAAGGTAGTGGTCTGTGTAGTCAAATGCGTGCACGAGAATGCGTTGGGTCGAAGCGGAGAGTAAAGTGACCGAAGTTGGTGGTTGGCGAGTGATTTGTGCTAAGGAAATCGTTGAGGTGTTTGTGAAGGAAATGGAGTGCATAGACTTTTCAGCTGATTCTTCACTTCTTTTCTTGATGCAAACTTGGGCCTCTATTTTATCGTTTTCGGCCCATTTTATATGAACCCTACAATATGTCAGTTTCATTGTTTGAACTCTGCTTCATTGGTCACTTTGGCGGGTGGGGTTAATTTTTTGTGATTGACCTTTAAAGCTGAGACAGATTGATGTCTTTTCTTTTTGCTTTATCTATTGTACCTGTTGGTGTTTTAGGTGCTATTTGTTGGAATTCAGAGGTGTTGTCCCGGTTTAATTTCAACTTTAATCTATTATATCAGATGCCAGAAGAAAAAGTTTGAACTCTGAATAGAAAGAGAGAATATACCTTATTCCTATCTTCTAAAGCCAAATATATCCCGAATTTATTTTGAATTTTCAGAGTAATACATTCAAATCCGTGATCCTTTGGAATGATGCATAAAATAAAAAGAAAAGTTCAACCTTGGTCCACATGATTTTTGAAATAAAATAATACAATATACAATATAACTGAATTTCCTCAAATAGATGTATAAATATTTAAATATAAATGTAACACCCGCATTTTCCAAATAATAAAATAAATAAAAATGTCTGAAATCTCCATTTATTAAATCGCATAAATCATCTCAAAAACTCCATAAATCCAAATAACGTAATAACTCTCGAAAATATCGATAAAAGCATAAGTCTGAAAATAAATAAATAAAACTCCCAAAAGCACCAATCTGAAATGATCACTCCTGATCGTCAGTATCACCTGAATGGGGGAAGAGAGAGGAGTGAGTAACAGGGGAGTCACTCAGTGAGGTATGGAATGCTAAACACGCAAAACACCGACTAAGAAAATAGAACTCCCACTATGGAAGTTTAGCTCTAACATGAACAAACATAATGCCTAACACATCGCACAAAACAACCAATGCGCTCATAGTGTATAGCTAACTCAAACACTCCGCATTCTCCTCATACGGATATACGATATCATAATATGCGTCGATAGTCCAGACATCTCTGAACCCCCGCACTCCACCACTATGCGTCGATATGCAAACGTCTCTGCACCCCGCACCACACAAATATGCGTCGCTAGCCCAAACGTCTTTGAGCCCCCGCACTCCAATATGCGTCGATAGCCCGGATGTCTCCGAACCNATCACATAATCCATACTTTATAATATATATTTATACTTATATATGTATTTAACCATTTAACATCAATCAATCCAAACAATAGTTGAATCCTCTAGACCTCCTAATTCCGGTTTACATTTAATAACCTAACTATCAAGCAAGACTCAACCAGACTCAATTCAAACAGACGGATCATGCTTCAAAATCTAAACTAAGATAGAAAGAATTCTACACGAGTATTGGGATTCACGGAATAGACTCTCACCTTTGCCACTGGCTGGAATGATCAACGAAAGATCGTCAGCTGAGGTCAACTGCAACACGAGGGAAATCAACGACTTAGGCTCAGAGTCTCTAGAAATAAAGTTTCCTAAAATAGAAACTTTCCTAAAATAGAAACTTTCCTAAAATAGTAGCTTTCCTAAAAGGCGGGTTTCCTAAACTAAAATTCCCCTAACCAGAACTTAACAAAACTAGAAATAGAGAGGCGATAAACTTACCGGAACTATCGCCCAAAAACTCGCCCGGAGGCTTGACCGAAACTCTCGCCAGAAAAAATTACTTAGTGACTGGTCGTCGAATAATTCAATAACTTGTCACACGCAAAGAAATACTTTGACTTGATGAGAATAAAAGAGAAGGGGAAAGTTTATTATATAGGGGAAGGGAAAGGAGGTAAACTTTCTAAACTTCCAATGTGGGACAAAGTAAAATACTTGAGAATTTTAATTACTAGAGAAAATGGGCCTACCTAGGTTTTGGGTCGTTACAATAAATTTGGTTTAAATTACTAGTCAGACTCGAATCACCTATACATCATAATACCATCATTGCATTCGTGGGCTGTGGATAACTGGTCAGCTACTTTTTCAGCTCTTGTTGACTTTAAAGCACTCGAATATAGCCTATTTGCAGTAAAAGAACCACTCCAAAGACAATTCTAACATGTTTGATTGAGGGGGTTGCTATTTATTTCCCAAAAATGCACATGTTGATTGAGGGGATTGCTATCTATTTCCCAAAAATGCACGCAATTTCTTTTGCAAAGTACTCCATCTTTTCATAATAAGTGTCGTATAATATTTCATGGGACTTGAATTTAACTATTTTTAGCAAAGAAAAGATAATTAGATAAATTTGTTGTTTCAAACACTAGATAATGAACTCGTGCTAATCACTTGAAAACTCATTTATAAAATTAAATATTAAGACAATTTTTTAGAAAATCCGTTTACAATTTATTTTACGAAAATACATGTATTACAAAATTATATTACATAAAATTATATTATTTTATTGACAATATCAAAAATCTATTATTTTTACAGGTTTGGCTGTAATAAAATTACAAACATGTTAATAAAATCTATTATTCAAAAATCTTGAAAACAACGAAATATTTGAAATTAATTAAAAATAAACACATTTCAATCTAACCATTTATTAAATTAGTAGGGTAACTTATAACAACAAGTAGACTATTATGATTTGTTTGAAACCATGAATGATGTGTGTAGTCAAAAACATGATTAGATGGTAGTTTTAAGATATATTATTCCTTTACATTTTTCTGTTTAGCATATCACCCATACATTATGTTTTCTTAGGAAATCTAGAAAAAATAAAAAAATTATTAAAAACAAACTAAAAATCTAATTTGCAATGAGATGGATTTTAAACCTTCAACATAATTTTGAATTTCCAGTTGAAAAATCTTCCATAAATAAAGTATTTACTTACTTACAAATTAAGAAACATATTTTGAGATAACATTACATAACCTGAAATAATCTTAAATTGTTTGTCCTTCCTAAGTATCACCACATAAAATGAAATTGTTAATATCTCGATAATTCATCTATTAGAAAAAATTAAGACTAAAAACTCCATTTCATTTAGGATTTTTCAACTGGAAATTCGAATGGCTCTTCCTAATTTCTAACATTCCATCTCAATATTTTCTAAAAATTTGTAAGGATAAATATACTAATAAATTTGTGAAAGCTTTACAGTGAGGAACTCATAGACATGAACTATTATAGATTTCCAAAGATCTATGTAAAATTCACGACTTTTAGATTTGAGATAGTTAGTTTATGAATATTTACAGTATATTTTGAATAGATATATCACATCATTGCATACATATATATAAAGACTCTTTATTGCAAAATGAAAAGGCCCATAATTGTATAGAGACACTTATTGTGATATTTTAACAATTAAAAATGGTTGTCTTTTATAATGAGAATACACAATTCTTAAAACGAAAAATTGTAGAAAAACATTTTTTGAAAGATTTTAATTATATTTTGAACTAATTTATTTTTATAATGAAAAAGACACAACTATTAAAACTAACAGAGTTCACTTTTGTTAAACAAATATATTTTTATAATGAAAACACAACTTTTAATATTAACCGAGTTCAGTTTTTCACAAAAATACATAACATTTTTAATAATGTCAAACCCAAATTCTTAAAACTAATATCATTCATTTTTTTAATGAAAAGACACAATTTTTAGCACAACTGAGATTCTTATGATTAATTTTTATTTTATAATGAAAAAAACACAATTCTTAAAATACTTACTGGGATATTTTAACTATTTTTAAAATTAATTTATTTTTAGTGAAAAGATACAACTTTCAAAACTAATAGAATTCAATTTGTTTTATGAAATGACACAACTCTTTTCATAATCAAAAGATACAAAACTTAAATTAATACATTCAATTTTTATGAAATACACAACTTTTAACATTAATTGAGATTTCTTTTATTAATAGACCATTTACCATTTTCGACCTAAAGCCGTTTGTGGTCTTCCATGCACCAACTTTTTATGTCAAGTAAAGAAACTCAATTGATTGCATTATGAAAATACTTACAATTAATTATTGGAATATACTTATTGAGATATTTTAACAATTTTTAGAAAATAATTTATTTACATAATGAGAAACACAAATTTTAAAACTAATAAATCTAGAAAGACTTTAATTGGGATAGTATAATTATTTTTTTAAACTAATATATCTTTTTCAATGAAAAGATACAACTCTTAAAACTAATAGAGTTTATTTTTTTATAAGAAAAAATAACTTTATTTATAACAAAGAAACATAACTCTTGAAATTAATAGAGTTCAATTTTGTTTTAATGAAAACATACTTTCTTTTCAATAATGTAAAAAACATAGTTTTTAAACTAATACATTTCAGTTTTTTTTTTAAAAAATTAAAAGACAAAATTTTATACATTAACTGAATCTTCTATTATTAATTGTTCTTTTATAATGAGCACACACACTCTTTTCTCGTGCAATGAGAAAACAGACTCTGAAAACCTATTTTAACTACCCGTTAAACTAATTTATTTTTATATAGTGAAAATATACAAATTTTAAAACTAAAAAAAGTTTTTTTTTTCTTTGAAAAGATACAACCTTTAAACTAATATATTTCAGTTTTTTATGAAATGATAGAACCTTTCAACATTAAATAAAATTCTTTTTATTCATATATATTATTTTTTTCCAATGAAAAGATACAATTATTAAAAGTTTAAAACTAATAGAGTTCAATTTTTATGAAAAGAAAAAAATTATTTGTAATGAAGAAACACAACTCTTGGAACTAATAGATTTCAGTTTTAATGAAAATAAATAATTTAATTTGTAATGAAAAAAATACAATTCTTGAAACGAATATAGTTCAGTTTTTTTTTTTTATGAAAAGACATGTTTTTTAACAATGTAAAGACACAACAGAAACTTTTAAAAGTAATACATTTCAGTTATTTTTGTATGAAAGACACAATTTTAGACATTAAGTGAGTTTTCTTTTATTAATTAAAGACAACTTTAAAACTTATTTTAACGATTTGTTAGACTAATTTTGTTTTTATATACAGAGATACAACTTTTTGAAACTAACAAAAAAATTTCTTTTAAAAGGTGCAACTTTTTCTCATTAAAAAATGATACAAATTTTAAATTAATATATTTCAGTTTTCAATGAAAAAAATGCAATTTTTAACATTAAATTGGATTGCTAACTAATTTTTATTTTTTTATAATAAAATAATATAACTTTTAAAACTAACAGATTTTTTTTTGAAAAGACATAATTTTTTTTTATAAGGAAAAGATACAACTTTTAAACTAATATATTTCAGTTTATTTATGAAAAATATATTCTTTCAACACTAAATTGAATTGCTATTATTAATAAATTGTCAAACTAATTTATTTTTTATAATGAAAAGATATAAATTTTTAAATTTAACAGATTTTTTTTTTTGAAAAGGAACAATTTTTATTATAATGAAAAGATACAACTTTAAACTAATATATGTCAGTTTTTATTAAAAGATATATAATCTTTCAACATTAAATTAGATTGCTATTATTAATAGATAAAATTAATAAATCCCATATTATATGCCATGATGATAAATGGCGTTCGTTGACAAAAAAAAAATGGCGTTCTATAAAAAAATATTAAAATTAGAATTTAGAGACACAGTCTTTGTTTTATTATCCGTTAAATATTTGTTATGAGAATTAAATAAAAGAGATAATCCTTAGTGTTATCCGGCCCTTGTGCGAAGCATGACCTTTTCTCCACAGATCACAACGACACGTGTCAACACGTAATTGACTTTCACAAAACGTATTAAGACAGGTGAAACTCTGTCAGCTTAGCAAAATCCTTTTGGTTCTCCTCTCTCATCTCTCTCTCTCTCTTAAAAGAAAGCAAAGAAGAAAGGTTGAGTAGACATTAGGCAAAAAAAAAAAGAGAAATCTTCGATCCCCCAAATTCGAAACTTTGATCTTAGGGTTTGCTTATAATCATCGATTATCCATCGGTTACTCTCCGATCGGCTCATCTCCGTCTCGCCGGCGCCTGATCGGATCATGGTGGTGATTTTGAATTTATCAAGATTTCGATTTCATCTCGGATTTCTCTGCGGATCGTGTGATAAACTTTAGGGTTTTCGTTGTTAATCGTGAATAATCGTGTATATAAAAAAAAGACTGGATTTTTAGGGTTTGGGGAGGATTAGATTGTTGTTTGTGTTTGTTGTGTGTGTGTGTTTGATCTTTGAGTGAGGAATTATGTATATCGAAGACGTGACTGAGAAGGAAGAGAAAGGGGAGAGATCGGTGGAGGAGGAGGTTAGTGATGGAGATAAGGGGGTGTTGGTGAGGAGCAGTGGAGAGGTGGTTGTGTTGACGACGAAGATGGCACTTGTTGGTGTTGGTGCTCGTGCCTTGTTTTATCCTACGCTGATTTACAACGTTGTTAGGAATAAGGTTGAGGCTGAGTTTCATTGGTGGGATAGGGTGGCTCAGGTAAAAATAAAGTTATTGTCTTTTGAGTTGGTTTCATTGAAAGTTGGTTACTTTGTTTGTTGGGTCTCTTGGCTTATGCTAATGAGTGTGTCTCACTGTTGATTTGTGTTTGTGTAGTTTATATTACTGGGAGCTGTTCCGTTTCCATCTGATGTCCCACGGCTGAAGGAGCTTGGTGTTTGTGGAGTCATCACTCTGAATGAGCCTTATGAAACTTTGGTTCCATCATCTCTCTACAAAGTCTGTTATTTTTTCCGTCTTTTTCTCTGACTATCTATCTTTTGGTTTCTTATTATTTACTGACATTTGTTTAACTTTACTTACTCTTGTGGAAGTCTTACTGCATTGACCATCTGGTGATTGCTACGAGAGATTATTGTTATGCACCTTCCATGGAAGCGATATGTCAAGCTGTTGATTTTATCCATAGTAAGTGTACCCTTCTCGTTTTATTCTTTTTTACTTTTCTTTGTTGCGGTTGTTTGACTCTTGTTTTATCTCGTTGAAGGAAATGCTTCTCTTGGGAAGACGACTTATGTTCACTGCAAGGCGGGTCGTGGCCGCAGCACAACTATCGTCTTATGCTACTTGGTTTGTGTTGTTATTAATCACATAAACAGTTTGCTTCATGATATTTTTTTCTCTCTCTGATTATATCTTTGCAATGCAGGTGCAACACAAAGACATGACGCCTGAAGAAGCATATGCCTACGTGAGGTCAATCAGGCCTAGGGTGAAACTAGCTTCCACCCAATGGAAGGTAATCCACAAGAGAACGTTCTTTGTTCTGTTCTTTGTTCTTCGTCTTCTTCAGTCTCTGATTCCTAATCTTGTCTGCAGGCGGTTCTTGAGTACTACAATGTCAGGGTGCTGAACACCACACAGAGTTCCTTAACTGATGCAACCTCAGCTCTGATCCCAAGTAGTACGAAGCAGGTTTGTTCTGGGAATGTGGTTGTGTTTGATGATGGGTCGGTGGTGGTAGTGACCCACTCGGATGTAGAAGGCTATGATGATGATGTCTCAAGGAGGTCAATGAATGTTGCTGCTGGGAACGAGTTATGGGCGGCAGCTGCAGATCTGAGCATGGTGTACCGTGTGAAAGTGGTGGGACAAGCTGCCTTAGCGAGGATCTCTTGCATGTGGCTGGGCTTGCGCGAGGATCAAAAGCTCTCTGGGAAAAATCTTTCCATGAGAGGTATAAGCGTCGACATTTCTGTCTACTGATGATGATGAAAAATGATGAAGTTGAGTCTTGGCGAGCTTAGTGAATGTACCCTTTTTCACTGTGCTCCTCAGTAAAAAAGAAAATAAATAATAAGGGTTAAGTTAGATATAGAAGACAACAATGGTTTGTAAAACTCTGCAAACACAAAAAAAAAGACTTGGTTTTGTCGTCTGGGTATTGTAATGAAATACATGAATTAATCTTATTTTCGAGTATCCAAGTTAAGTTTGTGACCTTTTGATAAGATTTAAACTATAAGATGACTTCACAGTAAAAATATTTATGATCTCAGTATACATACACATTAATGCCTAAGGAGTTCAGGTTTTTGAAGAACCAAAGAGAGGTTCACACTCAAAGTTTGTGTGTTCCAGCATTGGTCCAAGCCTCACTAACTTTGGTATAACAACATTGTCCCTCACGGAACACACAAGAGGATTATCCCATTGCAGAAGTGCTCCAACTAGATTTGCACGTACTGTCAAAGGGAACGCCCGTGACCATCTCTCGCTCCCATATGATTCCATCGCCTCTTCTACTGATTCACTCCCTCCGTTTATTGCATTGGCAAGTTTATTCGCAAGAACAACTGAATCTTCCAAGGCACAGCAAGCACCTTGACCAAGATTTGGAGTCATTGGGTGCCAAGCGTCTCCAACAAGAACCACTCTGCCTTTTGATGCTGGAGGAGCAACGCCAGGCCATAGCCACCTGTCTACAAGAGGAGTTCTGCTGATTGTTTCATCAGGTGTTAGGTCGATAAGGTCTTGCAGATCTTTAGGCCATGTACTAACTAGTTCTTTGGCTTGTCTTTTGAGGATAGCTGGATCTGTTATCTTCGGCCCTGCTTATCTCAAGAATTGTCATATAGTTCTTGAAAGAAGAACACTATGTTTAATGTTGAAATGTGTACCTAGAGATGGGCTGTTGAAGCATATGAACCAGTAGACTTTTGTAGAAGAGACAGGTACATATCCTGCTCTAAGCCCTCTTCCGTATATGTAGTTAACCTTACTCTGAAATGGCTGTCCTTCTGGATAGAAACCAAGTCCTCGGAAGGCGCAGTGACCAACATATCTTGGCTCACTGAACCCCATCCAAGTAGCTACTTTAGACCGGATACCGTCACAACCAATAACAATCTATCAAAGACATAACATCACCAAATCAGCCAAAGCATATAGTTTCTGGTCATAGTACCTCAGAAACAATACCTTTGCAAGCAGTTTGCTTCCGTCTTCAAGTTCAAGCTGAGTATCACCATTAACATTGCTTTGTATTGTTTTAAGTTTTGAAGAAAACTTAATGGTTTCTGGAGGCAACTGGTTAGCTAGTGTTTCCAAGAGTACTCTTCTCTCCACCGCCCGGACTTCTTGGCTATATATAGACATGCTTTGGTTACTTACATGAATCAAACCAATTAGTGCTCTCAACCATCTTCATGAGCAAGTGCCTAACCTTTGATCTTCGTCTTTAAATGTAAAAGTACGAAGCTCTCTTCCATCTCCATTTTTCACTACCATCCTGCTCAGCTGATCATACCAACACACTCAGCTAAAACCAACAACAAAATCTCACCATTTTTTGGAACATAAACTGCTAAACATAGTGTCAAGTTGTCTATATGATTAGTGTTTTGTTTGGTTTCATCAGAACTAAACTGTACCCTTCGATTTCGAGGAACTGCGTCCGGAGCTGAGGCCCAACGGAGATAGCGTCAAGAACACGCCACCCATTCTTGAACAGTGTCAGAGATGTTCCTCCGGTTCGAAGCGACTCTGCTTGCTCCAGCACAACCGACCGGACTCCTAGACTAAACCAATCAAAACCAAAATCTTCGGTTCAGTTCGAAGTAAATCTAAAGAACTGCGAGTTTTGTAGTTCGTAACTCACCGGTGAAGAGAAACTGCAGTAGCGAGACCGCCAATACCGGCGCCAACAATCACTACCCTCTCCTCTCCATCACCACCGCTTGTTTGAGCTCTACTCACGTTTAAACAAACCGGTTTTGATCCGGTTCGAACCGGGAATCTTCTGCCTAAAGGTGATGGTGAAGAGATCGGAAGCACAAGAGACATTGCCATAGCCTCCTCGCTTGTGGATGTTTTTCAGGTGAGGACAAGTGGATACTGTTTTATTCAATTTATTTTTCAGACATACTTATTAGTGTTATATGTAGTTAATATGCAGCCACGTGGTTAAAAGCTCATGTGACAAAAAATCTTCCACATCCTTCCTCTCAAACAACACCATGGTGATTAAGTCACTTTGGTTATGAATCTCATGGCTGCTGAGTTAGTTCATGTTTCCGATATCATGAACAAGAAGCATAAGGTTTCCTTTTTGACATAGCGTACTAGTCAACATGAGTTTGTATTAGGTCACATTTTGGATTTATTTTGTTACAAACACTCATGTGGTACTACAAGTGTACAAACAAATAGTTATTCTCAATATGGTATCAACATTCAACATATTCTCAATATGGTATCAACATTCAACAAAAAAACCTTTTGAAACATATTGAGACTTCTTTGATCTTATCTAAAACTTTAGGAAGAAGCATGAACATATTTACCCACAAATCCAAAAAATAAAATAAAAAAATAATCATATTTGCCCACCAATCCAAAACCAACAACAAAGAAGGATGTTGATTGCAATAGAAGGTACACATAGTGTGTTCTTCTTCCCATATATGATGCTATCATAGCATCCGCAGAACAATAGGTAAGCTCCAGCAGATGCCACCCTACAACACTAATAACATCTTATTTAAGTTCACACTCAATTCAGGCTCAAATCAAATCCAATATGAAAAGTTTAACCGAAAAATACAAAAGTTAAATAACCAAGTACATTGGTCCAATTTCCAGTATAATGTTTATATATACAACTTGCTTCTGTTTTCCCTCTTCTTTACAAGTTAAATAATTATTTCTCCTCACAAGCCTTCTCCTTCTTTATGAATCATATAATTATTTTTCTTTCATTAGAATAATGAATCCAAATCAAAATCATATTCGAAATGTGTCTGTCTCTAAGAGTAAGTCTATGCAAGCAATGAAACTTCTTAAGCAAAAAGATGATGAAATCTCTGAAATATGCGGTGCCGAGGTCGCCGTTGTATATTTTTCTACCAAAAAACGTTTAATCAATCTCTAAATTGAGAAGTATGTGCACCGCTTGCTTAAATTCCACGAATAACTTTCTCAACATTAACTCATTATGAGAGAAATATTCCAAATTGATTGTCGTTAACGTTTGATTAAGAGAATCGATGTCCCAACCAAAGATCCTCAAGGCAAGATAAAGATAATTGTGATCTCAACACCACATAGTTTGTTGTATAAGAGATGATGAATTTTATAAATTAACCGTCTATTTATACTAAATTTCACTCTATGCATTTTTTGTGCACTCCATCTTTTACCAAAAAAGAAAGATAATGACTTTGGTTAAGATAAAGATGATGGCTTTTATAAGTTGTACAATTAAACAAGATAAAAATAACATAAAATTTAGAGCATTTCAAAATTATATTATTTGTTTTTACTCACAATGAGAAGAAAAATTTACCAAATCTATGTCTGTAAGAGCGTGAACAGTCTCAAGGTTGGTACGAGGATTCTCAGCATTGTATTGTTCCACCACCCTCTTTAGTCTGAGACATGAGTTAAATGAAAAAAGTCTCAGATCTAAAAAAATTTACACAAACAAACTTAAAACTAATTTGGATGTTCGTGAAAAAAGAGAAAAAACTTCGCCGTGAGCATAACAAATCACTCCAACCTAAGCACCATAATTTTCCACAATTTCATAAGACTTCTCTGTAAAAAAGTCCCATTGCTACATTGACGTTTGTCTCCATGACTCAGTAGAGAAAAATTTGAGAAGAAAAATGATTGACTTTGGACTGAACAAAGAAGAAGAGAGAAGTCAGTCATCCACACTCATATATGACAATCAATTATTGGAGGTTGGCAGATCCACGCGCAAACATAATAAAGTGAAGTAGTAGTTATACAAAAGGAAAAAATATCAGTACTATACATTAAAAAGATTTGATTGTCTTTCATTATGGGTTTTGTATCAATATATGCATAGAAGATTTAAGTATATTTTAAATAACAATTGGAACAGTTTCAAAATCTATCAAAATGCAATGCTGAGAAAATTAAAACATGTTTTGGTATGTACATTTGTGTAAATCATCTTAAAACTAATTATAGTCAAGGACAACAAAAACATATATTTGGTATTTGTATTAATAACCAATATATTTTTTATTGAAGGTTGGGCAGGTCCACACACAAACACAAACATAATAACATAAAGTAGTAATTATACTTCTCAACATCAACTAATTATGTGAGAAATCTTCCAAACTGATTGTCATTAACGCTTGATTAAGAGAATCAATGTCCCCACCAAGATCCTCAAGGCAAGATAACAAATAATTGCTATTCAACACCGCATAGTTTGGTGTATAAAAGATGATGAATTTTATAAATTAACCATCTATTCATACTAAATATCACTCTGTGCATTTTTGTGCACTCTACTTTTTACCAAAAATTGACAATGACTCGGTTAATATTAAGATGATGACTTTATAAGTTGCACAATTGAAGAAGATAATAAGAAAATAAAATTTCGATTGTGTCTATATTATTTGTTTTTCATCGCAATGAAGTTTATCTCTAACTTTTATTAACACTCCATAACATTTTCCTATCACATTATATCAATTTTCATCCTAAGAACACATTAACATTATGTGTTACACATTACTTATACTAGATAATCTAATCAGGAAAATATAAAAAAATTAATTAATAAAGTTTAATTATTATATAAACCATGAAAACAACTATTTCTTTTATTTTACATAAAATATATTTAAAATATATGAATCTAAAAATGAAATTTATATAAATCAATAACTCTATTAATTAACAGAATATTACAAGTTTAACATTTTTAATTTATACATTTTTATTGTGTATAGTGATTAGTGAGTCCCCCTAAAATAATGTTCCATTACTATGCTAAGTCAGGCCCTGCCTAAATTATCAATACATTTGTATTTTCTTCCATAGACCATGTTTCATTCAAACTCCACATTATCATGTGAATCTGTATCTAGATGAGTTATATGGTCCATTGTGGCTAAGAAGCAAAGCTTCAAGAAGTCTAAGGGAATTTTTTTCCATTGATAAATTTTACGAAATGAGGTTTTAGACAATAAAATATAAGATTTTAATATAATGTCATTACTGAATTAAAATTTAAATAAATTGAACCATTTATGATCACTATTAAACAAACCGGTTTTGATCCCGTTCGAACCGGAAACCATCTGTTGCTTCTGGTTAAAAATTGGCGATGTGAGGACGAAAAATCAGAAGCACAACGTTGCCAAGAAGAGTTTGTATTACAAACACTACAGTGGGTAAATACAAGTGTATGTTATAGCATTTTTCTCAGACATCCTAACAAAAAAAGGTATTCTCAATATAGTATCAACTAATAACCTTTTGAAACATATCAAGACTTCTTTGATCTATCTATGACCTTAGGAGGAAGCAGCAGCATATTTGCCCACAAATCCAAAACCAACAACGAAGAAAGCCGTTGACTGCAATAGAAGGTACACATAGAGATAGAGTGTGTTCTTCCCATAGATGATGTCATAGCATCCACAGAACAACAAGTACACTCCAAGCAATAGCTCCAGCAAATGCATTCTGCAACAAAAATATTAATATCCGGTTTATTTAAAGCCCAAAACCGGTTAAGGCTCAAACCAAATCCAATATGACAACACATCTACTTTACCTATCTTTAAGTCTGACATGATGTTCTTTAGATTCTTGTCCAATAAGCTTCGTCTTGAGACCATCACCTAGTTTCTCTGTCACAACCCATTCTTGTACTCTTCCTGTCTCAAACAATCCCATGACAAGAGCCTTTGTTCTAAGCATGGACATTGCATTCTCAAACAGAACCCAAAACACCAAAAGGTAGACTGATCTTGGTTTACCAATTGCTATAAAGAGAGTGATCAAAGCAGGGAGATAAAACGTTGCCCATTTAGGAACTGTGACTTCAGGAAACAGAACACTCGCTGGCAAGATAACACAGTAGAAGCAGAAGGTGAGGATGTGAGCAACGACCTTGCGCATAAAGAAGAAGCTATACAACATATACAACTTCTTCCATAGAGAAACATTCTCGCTTTTTACTATTTTTCCAGCCATTTTCCTGAATAGGTTGGCAGGGCCACAAGTCCAACGATGCTGCTGGCTACGTAGGGCGTTGAAGGAACAAGGTAACTCACTTTTCACCTTGAGATCATGGAGATATAGTAGTTTCCAGCCTCTGAGTGTAGCTCTTACAGCTATGTCCATGTCTTCAACTGTTGTCTGATCATTCCATCCTCCGGACTCATTCAACGCTGAGATTCTCCACACACCAGCGGTTCCTACAACAGTTATATACTATTAGGAAAAAGCTTAATTGATAAACAGAAGAAGGCACTATGTTTACTATACCATTGAAACCAAAGAAGGCAAATGTTGAAGAACCAACTTGTTGCTCTACTGTGAAGTGGTAGCTTAAAGACATCTCTTGCAGTCTTGTCATCATGCATTGATCAGCATTCACTGTGATGATGACATGAGATATGTTTAGCAAAATTAAAATTTCAAAAATGAGGAAAGGTGTGTAAAGGAATGTTTTACCAAACTCCCAACGGCCTTGAACAAGTGCTAACTTGGGATTGTGGATCAAGAAAGGAACAGTGCGGTGGAGGAAGTCAGGTTCAGGCTGGAAATCAGCATCAAAGATAGCAATATAGTCACACTGCTTCACATAGCTATGTTTCATTCCTTCTCTCAACGCTCCAGCTTTGTATCCGTTCCTGTTATCTCTTATCTCAAAGGTTATGTTGACGCCTTCTCTTGACCATCTCTCACACTCCCTTCTCACCAGTTCCTGTTTCCTTCCCATTATATGCCACATACCAAAAATGTTTATAGGTCTAAGTGTCTATAGAGGTGTTAACAAGGACCTTACTGGCTGGATCTGTGGAGTCATCAAGGACTTGAATAATTATACGATTCGATGGCCATGAGATTTTGCAAGCAGCTGCAATTGATTGCTCACAAACCTATAGAAACCACCATCAAATGAGTGTAACTACATTACCAAAGTAGTATAGTTTGCTTTGGTTGTGTTACCTCCTTTTCATTGTACATAGGTATTTGTACAAGAACCATAGGGAAGGTTTCACTGCCACACTCAACATCCTCCATAGCTTCCCATTTGTAAACTTTCTCTGGTTTTCTCTTGAACAACTTGACATATGCTACCACAATCCCCATGTAGAGTACCTCAATGAAGTACATCATAGACATGATCAAACATAGAGTCACTAGGAACTTGAAGACAGGGACAATCACTATAGCTCTGGCTTGTTCCCACCAGAGGCTGATTCGGGTAACGATTTCTTCTGATGCAGGCATGGACTTGAAGGTGTTGAAGAATGTTTCAGAGCTTTGAGATTGAGACTTCAATGAGAAGTAAGAAGATTAAGAAAACCAAATAATTGGCCCTCTAGTTTAATACAAACAAACCAATCTTTAATGCACTAAACGACGAACTTGACAGACAAGACAAAGAGTTGGTAGATCTAAATCAATGTAGAGATCAAGAAAGAGTAATGACGAAAAGGGTTTCTATGATTTAGTGAAAATCAACAAGATCAAGAAAGATCCATTCATTCAAGAGAAAATGTTTGATTGAAAAGACGTACCAAGTAACAAAGATAAAAATAAAGGAAAAGAAAATCAAAAGCAGACGTAGATAACAAGCAACCTGCAACATTTGTCATAGAGTTAGGGAGAGAGTGTGAACCAGAGAGAGGAGAAAGGAAGAGAACGTGTCGTGAGCAAGACGGTGGAAGCTTGTAAGAGGAGACATTGAACAATCTTCGGTCCTGCTCCCAACGAATCGCAGCTTCCTCTGTTTCTCTGTTTCTGTCTTTTCTTTCTGTAGTCTTGGAAGTCAACGGGGAATTTTCATCGGCCAAGTGGGACCAACTCTAATTTCATTTAAATTATTGTTTTATTTTCTTCCTATTAAGAAACAATGGTGGTATCAAATTATAGTTAGAAACTCATAACTACTTTGACACGAGCACCTTGGAAACAATGTTTTGCTAATACTAATAATGTCAGAAAATTAAAATAAACATTTATGTGCTACTTTAAGATATCTTCTTTGTAATCTTGAAAAGAAAAATAACCATGCTAAAACTTTAGAGAAGAAAATAATGTTACTACTTCTCTCAAAAATAAAATAAAATAATAATGTTTCTTGAATTCTAAGACAAAAAAGGAAAAAAAAACTACTATATTACATATCACCTGCTTACATTTTTTTTAAAACAAAATAAATATATAAAAATAGGGTTTGAGAGGGGCTTTAACGAGATCGTGAAAACAAAACTGATTGGGAAACGGAAGCTCCAGGCAAGAGCGATGTCCACATCCTTCAGGTAATTAATCTAATCCCAAATGTTTCTCTAGGTTAGGGTTTTGTTTCGTTCGTTGTTGATTTTGGTTCTCACCTGACCTAATTATTTGTTCTTTTGTAAAGAACTACACGCAGCTCTGTAAAGCGAAAGCTCCAGACTATACAAGATATCCAAGAATTGGTACGATACACTATCGATGGATGTGAAAGAACAAAACACGCAACTTTTGTCTTTATTCTTACAATCTCTGTCTTGTCTTTGTGTGTGTTCTTGCAGCAGCAGGAGATCAAGTTATTACAGGTTTCAAACGAGTACGACTCCTATTTCTTTCTATATATATATATTATTTTTTTTCTTTGCTTCTTGCTTTGGACTTGTTGAATCCAATATTATTATTATTATTCCAGGAAATTGAATGGTGTTGGTCTCGAGGATCTGAGCTACACCGAGCTTGCTTCGCTTGAAAACATGTTAAAGGAGGGATACCGCATTGTGAACGAACAAACAGATGAGGTTGGTTTTATTTTTTCCTCTCTCATCGTCTTGCTTTGATTACTCTTGTTTAATAGTTAACCCTCCCTTCCTTCCTTTTGTTGCAGGCATACAACGAATTAACATGCAAGCTGGTAAATATTCTCATCTTGAGTTCAAAGTTCAACCCTCTTTTTTGTGTGTGTAATACATCGATTTTGACCCCTCGATTCCATTTCAGATTGTTGAGTGCGATGTTATGGGGTATGATTGGGTTAACGAAAAAGAGAAAGAGGATTTGGCCTACCAATCTCTTCTGGCAAAGAGAAGAAGAGTTATGAGGAACAAGGCTAGAGAACTCCGCCTCAGGCCTCCTCAAAAAATCCAACATCATCGTAGAGATGACCCTGAAGGACTGGTGAGTACATGCCCATCCATATTCTCTCACCTCAATATGCCTCTGTCGCCTCACATTAATAATTGCCTTTTTCTCTGTTCTTGCAGATGCTAGACATCGACGCTTTGAAGTTCGAGAAGGAGAGGCTACGTCTTTTAAACCAGTATTTGAGCTTTTTATTTATTTTAATAAAGTTGCAGTTTCTTTCTGTGTCTGTCTTTTTCATTTTTGGGAGGTGATCATTGCAGGAGAATGATTGGTAAAGAGCTTGACGGTATGAGTTACTTGGAACTGTATGTGTTTTGCTTTGAGATACAGCATGGTATGTTGGAAGCCGAAAAGATGAGGAAGATAAAAGGTGCCAGGCCGGTCAACATGGTAAAAATATATTATTTTACCCACTCTGTTTTTTTTTTCTTTCTCAATTGTTTAAAACTATGTTTCCTGACAATTTTTTTCCCTTGTTCACCAAGGAACCAATTTCCCCGGGACAGATATGATCGTGACTTTAGGTGGGGCAGGTTCTTGGCTCGTGACATTAAGAGAGAGATGGAAAATCGTTTTTGTTTAATAAAGAGAGTCTTGTATAATTTTATGGTGGTTCTGACTTTGTGTTATGTCTCTTTGGTGATGATATGATTAAAAGTAAAAGACACTTATTAACTATCTAAAATCCATATGTTAAATTTAGTTGTTGCAACTACGATTACATATGTGCAAAAGATCGAATTTGAAAATAAACTAGTATCCTTTTTACGTCTCATAAAAGAATCTTGGCTTTGTTACTATTGACTCTAAGAGCTTAAAAGGCTTCTTCTACCACTTTGCGTTATGTATAGCGCCATTATTGAGGGAAGATCAAACTCTTGTAAGGAGGTTCGCACCTGCTCTTCCAAGTCACTAATATCCGAATAGCAGCAACTGTGCCTCAGTACTCACGAACATGGATTTCGAACTTAATCCTTGTCTCTAGATTAAAATAAGAAAATACCTCTAAGGCTGAACTCTTCATTCGTTGTCCAATCTTTGATATTTTCTTTTGCCAGGTTAAAAGTAACATCACCAAAGTCTGTCCGATGAGGTTAACTTCACCGTGTCACCATGATTCTTAGGCCAATCCCGGTTGAGATGCTTTAGCTGATAACCCGCTCAGCCTCAAAACAGTGAATGCAGTTTCTTAGTTACATACAGCCCTGACTGAACATACCATTTTCTCTGAAGAAACATGGAAAGATGCTCTCAGATAGATCATGGAGAATTTATCTTTCTAGTGATACTAGCCACAATCACTGCATGGGTTTAGTAAAATCCCAACCTCCATGGTGAACTGCAGCTTCAGAAGTGAGTCTATGCTTCCATTTTAACCACACTTCCCAAGCTTCATTGGAAAGAACAAAGTTGAATATCTCCCATCACCCACCCACCCATAAGCTAGCAGCTCCTTCACTCTTCTGAACTTTCCCAAGGTTTCAAATCCGATAAGTTTACCGTAAAAATGGTTTTAAACTATTTTGTCAAAAACAAGTTCCAATATGAACATAGACAAGCAACTTTCATTTCACCAATATATGGATACGACTTGACCACAAGAGACGTATACCACTAATGCATTGAACTGATCTAGTAACACCCTGAATCACTTGAATGGATCGAGCGCAACCTAATCTATATATATAACTCAATACATTTTGAACCACAATGAGAGTGAATCTCCCCCCGTAGTTGCGCTAATGATTTAGATTCCTGCTTATTGGATACGATACTATTTCTAACCCTAAAACTATTACATTCGAAATTGATTTTTTTCTAACATTGGGATATGAATCATAACGATTGTGTTATATGCTCAGTAAATTATTATTTTTAAATCCTCCAACTTGATTTTCATATTGATCTCTTTGCACACATATCATAATTGTAGTTGCAATAACCCAAATGAAAACTGGAGCCTAACATGGATTTTAGATAGAATCTAGCAAAACCCTTAGTCTTTTAGTTTAATCATATCACCATAGAGACAGACATAACACAAAGTGCGAGAACTAAAAAAAAAAAAATTTCCAAGTACATAGTAGCCACGTCACAAGACTCACTTATCAAACAAAACGATATCAATCTTGACACGAGCGAAGAACCCTACCACGATCATATCTGTCCCAGGGAGATTGGTTCCTTGGTGAACAAGAAAAAGAAATTGTCAGGAAAAGAAGAAGAAATAGTTTTACAATTCAGAAAGAAAAAAAAAACAGAGCGGATAAAATAATATTTTTTTACCTTATTGATCGTCGGCTTTGGACGTTTGAGTCTTCTCCATCTCTTCAGCACGTTTGATCTTTCTCATCGCTTCGGCATTGATCATAGCACGCGATATCTCAAAGCCAAGCACATACAGTTCCAAGTAACCCATACCGTCAAGCTCTTTACCAACCATTCTCCTGCAGTGAGCACTTTTCAACAATGAAAAAGAGAGAAAAAAAAAAACTTAAAAAAAAAAATTATCATACTGGTTTAAAAGAAGTAGTCTCTCTTTCTCGATCTTTAGAGAGTCGATGTCTAACTTCTACAAGAACAGACAAAACGCAAATAAATGTGAGGCGACAAAGGAACATTGAGGTGAGAGAATATGGTCATATATATACTCACCAGTCTTTCAGGGTCATTGCTACGATAAGGTTGGCTTTCTGGAGGGCTGTATCCCAAAAACGAATTAATATGGTATAAGAGGTGGTCATAAAAACAACTTTTTTATTTTTTTTTTTACCTGAGGCGGAATTCTCTAGCCTTGTTCCTCAAAGTAGTTCTTCTCCCTGCTAGAAGAGACTGGTAAGCCAAATCATCTTTCTCTTTTTGCTTAAGCCATTCATACCCCAAAAGATCGTACTCAACAATCTGAAATGAAGGGGATGAGTGGTCAAATTGGGATACTGCAAAAGGGTTAAAACTTTGAACTCAAGATGAGATCTTTACCTGCTTGACTGTTAATTCCTCGTGTGCCTAAAACAAAAGGAAGGAAGGGTTATTAATTATTAAACAAGAATAATCAAACAAAGATGATTGCCTTGGAGAGAGAAAAAACAACTCAACCTCATCTGTTTGTTCCTCCACAATGCGGAAGCCCTCCTTCAACATACTTTCAAGTGAAGCCAGCTCGGTGGAGCTCATATCGTCGAGACCTTCACCATTCAGTTTCCTGGAATAATAAATAATTGTTTCCTTAAGTTCAAGAAAGAAGAGAATGGGGAAAGAAATATTGAGCCGTACTCGTTTGAAATCTGTAACAAATTGATCTCCTCTTGCTGCAAAAACACACAAGAAACATTATTAAAAAAAAAAAAAAAAGTTGTTGTTTCTCGTTTCTCAATATGAACATCGAGTGCATACCAATTCTTGAATAACTTGTAGACACTGGAGCCTTAGTTTTTCCGAACTGCGTGTAGTTCTGTACACGAAATCAACAACAACAAAAATCAAACCCTAATCTAGTCAGATTCTAGGATCCAGACCCTAAAGTTATTCAGATAATAACTAATTGAAATCGAATAGACAATCAAATCAATGAAACCAAAACCCTAAAAGCTAGAGAGATCACCTGACGTAATTAGACATATCTCTCTCTCTCGCTTCGGTCGCATAATGCTAACCTAGAAAACATCCTAATTTAGACTATCTATCATAATGGGCCCATCAAACAGGCCGCATCAAAAGAAACTCATTTTCTATAACATTGTTTTTTTTTTACCTCTTTTTCATTGTATATAGGTATTTTGATATTTTCACAGCTTTCACTGCCACATTCAACATCATCATCCTCCATTACTTCCCATTGTAAAGTTTCTCTGGTTTTCTCTTGAACAACTAACTTGACATACGCTACTACAATCCCCATGTACAGCACCTCAATGAAGTACATTACAGTACAGACATGATCAAACATAGAGCCACCAGGAACTTAAAGACATACACAACTACTACAGCCCTTGCTTGCTCCCACCAGAGACTGATTCGGATAACGACATCTCCTGATGTAGGAATGGACTTGAAAAATGTTTTAGAGCTTCGAACTTGAACTTCAATTAAAGAGACCATAAATTAGCCCTCTTTTTTTAATATAATTAAAAGCATCAGTAATGTTTTTGAATCACCAAACCAAACCATTTCTTGACTATTTAAGATATTCTAGAACACCAAACAAGAACTCAGCAAGAAAGATCCATACCTTGAAGAGAAAAATGTTTGATTATGGACGTAGCAAGAAACCAAGATTGAAATAAAGGAAAATAAATCAAAACCAGACGTAGGTAACAAGCAAGATGCAACATAAGTTTGTTTTTGAAGTTTGTTTATTAGCTATCTAGCCTAGCCACATAAGTTTGTTTTTGAAGTTCACTACTCACAAGCATGTATTGCTGTAGACATTTCAAAATAAATGAAAAACTTGCGCATGGAGTCAAAGAAGGGACTCTATAAAGCCTTTTTTTTATAACAGAGCGGCCGACTTCTGAAAGTGCTACTAGTGGTTTTGATGCTTAAGATCCTGGTTAGATATTCAACCCAATGCAAATCAAGGTGGCACACTCAGAGGATATGTAGAAGAAGCCTTAAGCTTTTGTTACTTGTATAGTTGTGAGAGATATAGATTATTAACAAAGTCAGAACCAACATATAATTAGCTAAGTACATAGTCACAAGACTCTCTTACTAAATGCCCACAAGAACCTGCCTTGCACTTTTTATCTTCTTATTCTCTTCTTCGGCTTTCAACATACCACTCTGTATCGCACAGCTAAGCACCAACAGTTCCGAATAACACATACCGTCAAGCTCTTTACCAATCATTCTCCTGTATATGCACACCACCACCCCCACAAAAAATGAAAACGAAAGACACAACAGAAGAAGAAAAAACTTGGGAGGAATGAATTGTTATCACATACTGGTTCAAAAGCCGTAATTTCTCCTTCTCCATCTTCAAACATTCGATCGTTAACATCTGCAATAATCAGACAAACGCAATGTGAAGCATAAGCAACAGTGACATGAGAGGTGAGAATATATACGGGCATCGATATATATCGATACTCACCAGTTCTTCATGGTTATAGCTATACTCCTTTTGGGTATCTTGAGGGCTGTATCCACAAGAAGTTATAACTTCATGTTCTTAGAGTTGAAACACAAGGGCGAAGTAGTTTAATTCAAGAACTAGAATCTGTAGAGAAGTGTCTTTGGGGTCCTGGTTTATAGTTGGTCATTAGACATGGAGGTTTTGACCATTTTGTAGGAATCTGAGGAAGAAATTCAATTTTGTGTTGAGAACTTCCATGTAGATTAATCGTGAATTTTTAATTTTCTTAAAAAA
Organism: Eruca vesicaria subsp. sativa; assembly: GCA_932364175.1. Taxonomy (NCBI): domain Eukaryota; kingdom Viridiplantae; phylum Streptophyta; class Magnoliopsida; order Brassicales; family Brassicaceae; genus Eruca; species Eruca vesicaria. The sequence goes on along the minus strand of CAKOAT010741820.1, from coordinate 294,857 downwards.
AGGTTAAGTTATAGTTTCAATCCGGGTGATACAACCAAAATAACTCGACGTCTTACTGGTTAGAGGCTTCTTGAGATTGATTGGTTCGGTAGCATATAGCTAGCACCCACTAAACATCATATATACAAAAGGAAAATGAACCAAGCTGCTCACTTAGGTAAAATATCTAACGAAATTAGTATTCGGTACATGGAAAATATATACCCCTCTTCAGAAGTAAGCACACTACAAATTGACTTAATTAATGATTCCTAGATAAACATCCCAGTGGTCTTTGGCTATTTAGTGGTATAAACAGTGAATGGCGATTTCTCAAAATTGACTGATTAAGTAAGGTTTGGAACCTGATAGACTAAAGTTTCTGTATTTGTGCAAAAACTATAGACGAAACCGATCAAGTAGTGTTTTTTTCTGGGTAGTTGTTGCTTGTGATTTGCTCATTCTTTCTCATATAAGTTGTAAAGAAATTTTTAATATTTTGTTACTTTCTTGCAGAAACTCTTATTGCGAAAGTTGAGAACAGAAATTATAAACAAAACCATAAGCATAGTCTAAAATCATAAACATGGTAATCATAAGAGCATATTAAGAAAAACCATAAACATAGTCTAAAATCATAAACATGGTCTCAAACTCATTACAAAAGGTCCAGACTTTCTTTATTAAAAAAAAAGAAAAGAAAAGAAACCTCAAACATCAATAGCAATAAGCCTAGCTTGAACGTTACCGAAGAGTCCTACCACGCGGTTGAGGAGATCACCCTCTCCACTTCATTCAAGCCATCCAGCTGGACCAGAGCTATAGCTCGGTGGATAGCAATGATGGGAGAGGGAGGGAGCTTGATTGTTAGGAAATCTGGCGAAAACTTCAACAAAACTGGAAAAAAACTTGATTAAAAAACCTAAACTCCTAAAGATTTAATCTTTGATAAGAAAATGAAAGTCAAATGAGGTTACCTTGGGCTACCATAGAAAAAAGGCGGCCGGTAGCAAATCACAGCCATTTGTCCACCCAAATTTTCATCCAGATGTTGCACTTGATTCCTCATGTAAAGAGTGTGCTATCTGTAAGTTGTGTTACTCATGGTGATGAGAGAGAGGGAGAGAGAGAGATAGGTGTTTTGGGGGGGAAGTGGAAAAGGAGTGGTCTTTGCTTTGGGGAAGAAGAAATTGTGAGTTTTCGTTGAGTTTATATAGATTAAAACAGGCGAGAGAGGTCTATTCACATGTTTTCTTACACTTTACGAGGAACTTTCTCAGCATCAATTCATTATTAGAAAAAAATTCCAAATTGATTGTCGTCATCCCTTGATTAAGATAATTAATGTTCTAATCATAAGTTGTAAATCATTAATCAAGTGATGTGGTGTTTAAAAGATGATGAATTTTATAAGTAACCATCTATTTATACTAAAGTTTTTTCTATTCATTTTTTGTGCACTCCATTTTTTACCAAATGCTAGAGAGATTCAATGTTAATGACCTTGGTCAGAACATTGATTCTATTAAACAAAATTTGGCAGCAATCAATCTGAAAGATTTACCTCACAATGAGTTGAGAGGTTTGTCGCCAACGAATGATTAAGCTAATCAATGTTCTGATCATAGGTTGTAAATCGTGAATCACTAGTGATGTGGTGTATAAAAGATGATCAATTTTATAAGTCAATGACTTTTATAAACTGCACACTCAAACAAGATAATAAAAAAAATTAGATTGTTTCAAAACTATATTATTTGTTTTTCATCGCAATGAAAGTTCTCTCTAACTTTTATTGACACTCCAAACCATTTTGATATTATTATACCAATTTGCATCTAAGAACGCATTCACATTTTATGGTACACCAGATAACTTATTGCTAAGACAATTGATGAGATCTCCACAATGGAAATGCTCAAGATTCAAGTCTTGGTATAGTTTGCTAGATTTCAAGTTTTCATATGTAAAACTATATAAACCCATGTTAGACTTTAGTTTTCAATTGAATTAACGATTATATTTGTTAAAGATCAAAACAACCATTTAAAATGAAAATAAACAGTATAAATAGAAAGAATTAAAGAAAGAATCATTTGGGCTTTCATCCTAAGTTTCACGTAATGGGCTTTTCATGATAAGTCCTCCAATTATTTAACATCTGTAACTTTCCCGTAATGGGCTTTTCTTCTAATATTGTCGTTTTCCCCATTCTTTTCTTGACGAAGAAGTGAAGCAATATAAAAATTAGGGATGGAATGGATTGACAAAAACGAGAAAGAGGATTTTGCCTACCAATCGCTTCTAGCGAGGAGAAAAACAGCTTTAAGGAACAAGGCTGGAGAACTCCGCCTCAGGTAAGTAGGCTTAGCTATATATGTTCATTTTTATTTTCCGCTTTAAGAACATGAAATCATCATCTTCTTGTGGATACAATCCTCAAGACAGCCAACAGGAGCATAACCAAAAACTGATGAGTATGGGTGTCAATATTCACCTCTTATGTCATGTAGCTTCACATTGGGTTTTGTCTGTTTCTTGCAAATGTTAACCATCGAGTCTTTGAAGATCGAGAAGGAGAGATTACGGCTTATGAACCAGTATGTGAACGAACATTTTTAAATATTATTTTCTGCTGTTGTGTCTGTGTGTTTTTATTGTTTGGGACGGGAAGAGCATGTTAAGAGAGACCATAGAACCGTTTTTTTTTTTTTAGTAAGAGAGTCTTGTGACTATCTACTTATATAATTTAATGGTTAGTTCTAGCTTTGTGTTAAAATACATGTCTCTTTGTTTGGTGATGATTAAATTAAAGACTTATGGGTTTTGCTAGATTCTATCTAAATTCATGTTAGGCTCCAGTTTTCAACTGAGTTGCAACTGCGATTAGATATGTGCTAAAGAGCTCACTTTGCTGTTAGGATAAAAGCTCAAGGGCAGAGGCATGGGTCAAACATAGCATCCATGGGTTCTTGAATCTTGAGCATGCTCTTTGAGAAGATCTTACTTTGTGGTTAGGAAACCATGATGTCAGAGTTAAAAACACAAGATGAGAACAATATAGAATTGATTGTCATTTTTATTCTATAATCCTGGTATAAAAAAAATTCGGACCTGTAACGATCTAACTATTTTGAATTATTTAAGCTTCAATTGGTGACCATTTATTGAATGGAATAAATAGAAAAAAAATGTTGAAGAAAAATTCATGTGAAGAAATGATTTGGAAAAAAAAATTGAAAGAGAGGAATAAACGTTCCATATCATAATTAGAGGAAGAAAATATTTCTTCATTAATTCAGTTATATATGAGGAATAATGAGGAATGAAATGGGACACATATGTTAATAGTTTGACAAAAAAAATCAACTTAATTGGTATCATTTCTGAGGAACAACAAATTCAATCATATTTTTTTCCTAAAACATAATCACCAATTACAGCTATTGAGACTTCTTTGATCTATCTAAAACTTTAGGAGGAAACATGAACATATTTGCCAACAAATCCAAAACCGACAACGAAAAAGGCTCTAGGTTGGAATAGAAGGTACACATAGAGTATGTTCTCTTCCCATATATGATGTCGTCGTCCGCAGAACAATAGTTAAGCTCTAACAAATGCCACTATAAAACAATAATAACATCTGGTTTAAGCTCACACTCGGTTCAAATAAAATCCAATATGAAACGGTTATAGACTATTTGAAGAAGCTTAACTGAGTAAAAAGGCAAATACGAAGTACATTATTGGTTGTCCAATCTCTAATATATTGTCAATATATACAGCTTGCTTCTGTCCTTCTTCCTTCTTCACAAGTTTAATAATGATTTCTCTTTCACATATCTTCTTATTCTCCACGAGTCAAACAATTATTTTTTCTTCACGAGCTTCTTTTTATTCACTAGCAATAAAAATCATGTTCGAAATGTAACTGCCCGTAAAAGTAAGTTCATATATGCAAGCAATTGAACTTCTTAAAGAAAAAACTAATGAAATTTTTGAAGTATGCGGTGACGAGGTTGCCGTTTTATGTTTCATAATAACAACATTTTCCCAAGGTGTGAGAGAGATTCAATGTTAATGTAAGAACATTGATTGTCTTAATCAAGCTTTGGCAGCAATAAATAAGGATGATTTATCTTTTAATTGCTCATCTAATTGTTTAAATTTTACGAGGAACTTTCTCAGTATCAACGCATTATAAGAAAAAATTTCAAAATGATTATCGCCAACACTTGATCAAGATAATTAATGTTCTAATCATAAGATGCGGAATCGTCAATCAAGTGATGTGGTGTATAAAAGATGATGAATTTTATAAGTAACCATCTATTAATACTAAATTTTATTCTATTCATTTTTGTGCCTCCACCTTTTACCAAAAATGGATAATGACTCAGTTAAAAGATATTAATTTGGTTAATCTTAAGATACTAATTTTTATAAGTTGCACAATCTAACAAGATAATAATAAAATAAATCTTAGATCGTTTCAAAACTAAATTATTTGTTTTTCAACGCAATAAATCCGTCCAACCTGTCCAACCTCTAATAATTGATCGTCAATATATGCGTGTGGACGACTGGCTTATCTCTTCTTCTTACGTAGTGTGAAATGAATGCAATTATGGTTTGATTTAGAAAAGGGAAAATAATAAAAGTTATCTTTATATGAGATGGCCACTCAAGGATGTGCTAAGTCTTCCGGGGGCCAAAGGAAAAATTCAAAACAAAATGTGACTTTTTACACATGTATATATACAGCCAAAGATTAGTATGTCTATAAAATGTGTATATTTTGGAGTGAAAAAAGAGTATAGTAGATCAAAAATAAAACAGATAATTCCTTTAATTAAAAACATAATTTCTTAAAGTTTTTTTGTTGCTAAACATCATTTCTTAAAGTTGTGAACATATATATATATATATATATATATTTTTTTTTTACCTCAACTAATTGTGATTGCCAAAACTGATGAAATCTCCGAAGTATGCGGTGACGAGGTTGCCATTTTATGTCTCATACTAACAAAGTTTTGCCAAGGTGTGAGAGAGACTCATTGTTAATGACTTTCGTAAGAACATTGATTCTCTTAATCAAATTTTGGCAGGAATCAATAAGGATTATTTATCTCATACTGAGTTGAGAGGTGTCTTCACCCGTTTGCTTAAAATTTACGAGGAACTTTCTCAGCATCAACTCATTATAAGAAAAAAATTTCCAAAATTATTGTTGTCAACACTTGATCAAGATAATTAATATTCTAATCATAAGTTGTGGAATCGTGAACAATTGATGTGGTACATAAAAGATGATGGATTTTATAACTATATAACAAAGTTTTGCCAAGGTGTGAGAGAGACTCATTGTTAATGACTTTCGTAAGAACATTGATTCTCTTAATCAAACTTTGGTAGGAATCAATATAGATGATTTATCTCATACTGGGTTGAGAGGTATGTTCACCCGTTTGCTTAAATTTTACGAGGAATTTTCTCAGCATCAACTCATTATAATAAAAACTTTCCAAAATGATTGTCGCCAACATTTGATCAAGATAATTAATATTCTAATCATAAGTTGTGGAATCGTGAATCAATTGATGTGGTGCATAAAAGATGATGGATTTTATAAGTAACTATCTATTCATACTAAATTTTATTCTTTTCATTTTTTGTGCACTCCAATTTTTATCAAAAATGGATAATGACTTGGTTAAAGATTATAATTTGGTTAAAATTAAGACAATGATTTTTATAAGTTGCACAATTAAACAATATAATAAGAAAATAAATCTGACATCGTTTCAAAGCTATATTATTTCTTTTCAACGCAATGAACCCGCCCAACCTTCAATAATTGATTGTCATGTGAACGACCGGCTTCTCTCTTCTTCTTTGTTCAATCTAAATTCAATTATTTTTCTTCTCAATTCTTTTCCTAAATTATTCTCCCAACCAAGTCATGAAATAAAACGTAAATGTACGCATCCGAAAGACTCTAACGACAATGAGACTTCTTAAGGAGAAGGCTGACGAAATTGTGGAAATCTGTATCAGCCTTGAGACTTTTCAAGCTTTGATCAAGCGTTGGCAGACATAGATTTGGTAAATCTGTCTCCTCATGAGCTCAGAACTCTTTGCAACTGTTTGCAAAGTTTTCACCGTGAACTAGCTAAAAATAATTATAAGCAAGCTTAGTTGAAAGTATTTAAGCCTAAGAATAATGTATCTTCTTTTGAAGACTAAGACTAAATGACTGTTAGTTGTTTGTAAGCTGGAATGTGTTAAAAATAATGTATGTTGTCGTTTGTAAGCTGATGTATTTCCTTTGAAGACTTGTTGTTATCTTAATGTAGTATTATCTTCATGTATTTATATCTATTTAATGCTGGATCTACAATTTTATTTAAAGATGTATTATCTAATCAACACTGACTCTTGTATTCATATAATAACAATTTGATATTGATATATAGTAAAAATTTCTATAAATCAATACTCAAAACTTAATAACACATTAAACTAATAAAGTTCATTCATCTCAAATTACGCTGACTCAAAATATGACACAAATCAATAAAGATATAAAAAATAAAGTGTGAAAATTTCTATGAATTAAATTAATTAACACATTAGACTAATAAGGTTCACTGATCACGAATTAAGTTGATTTAAAATATGACACAATTCAATAAAGAAACAAAAAAATAAAATTTTCAAAATTCTATAGATAAATAGACACATTAAACTAATAAAGTTCATTGATCTCGAATTAAACTGATTCAAAATCTGAAACAATTCGATAAGGAAATAATAAGATAATTTTTTTATTGAAATGTAGTTTTGTTTGTTATTATTCACATTGAAATTTATCTATAATATTCTTACCACTTAAATATATGTTTTATCAGTTTACATCTAAAAACACATTCATATTATATAGTATATATTTTTATACACCAAATAATCCAATAATAACAATATGAAAACCAAATTTTATTAATATATAAACTGTGAAAACAATTTTATTTTGAGTGTACATAAAAACGTATTTACCTAAATGTATGCTCTCCAAAGTCTTTTCATTGTTACTCATATTGAATAATTGATGGTGGTCATTATTGGAGAATAATTGGTAAAGAGCTTGGTGATGTTTAGCTATGCGATACGACGTGATCTGGTGAAAGCGATTAAAAGAGGATGAGGACAAAACGGGCAAGATAAATCAACAATGTAAGTATTGATTCATTGTTTTATGAATTATAAAATTATCTTTATTTTTAATGCTGGATAATTATAATATTACAACTATGAGAAATATTACAAAAGTGATTCTAAAGTCGGCAATTATACATGATGTATGATGATTCATGTCCAGATGAACCATCCTGAATGGTGACGGGCTCAACAGCCTGAGAGCTACACCGAGCTGGCTTCGCTTGAAAGTATTTCAGTAGTCCACTTATCTGCTTACATAGACCAACTAGAATTCATGAAACAGAAGAGATGTCAAATAATTTGTCGTATAACAAGATTTGGTTTCACATAAGACATTTTTCTTTTCCAAATATGCTTGGAAAGATGTTCAAATTAAAAATACAAAATGTGAGTTGAAACTTCTTTAGTTTTGTCATTTAACAGGAAACCCACTTTTAATTTTTCCCGGTTGCTAATTGCCTACTAGTAACCGTTTTTACAATTATGGGCTTATTAAGCCCATATTGATACTTAACAGACCCCCAACAAACTCTAGCCCCATCTAGAATAACACTATTGTGGTTTTCATTTAAGCGAAAGAAAAATCGTCGGTCGACACGTGCGGGAAGTCATGGATCAGCACGTGTGAACTCCACTTCGCCTCTCTCATTGGGTCGTACGTAACTAGCCGATTCCTTCTCTCACTCTACTCTCTCTCTCTCTTCACACACTCTCTCTCATTAAATTAAAAAAAAAAAGTCAAGATTATTTTTTGTTGTGAAGTAAAGTGTTGCTTTACAGCTCAACTTCGTCGTCTTCTTCCTCTTCCTCCTCGCGGATCCATTCTCAGGTTCGTGTTGATCTCCACCAAAACAGTGTGAAATCGATTTCGATTTCGCTTTAAGATTGTTTCTACGGATTTGACTCTTATAGTTCTTCTACTTGTGATGTGACTGCGATGATAGTTAGAATTTTTTAGCTGCCCCGAGGTTGTTGTTAGAGAGGGAGTTTAGGTTTATTGGAATTGGAATTGCGGTTTCGATTTCTAAATTTGGAAATTGGGAGATGGATTTGATCCGATTTGGGATAGTAACTTCACTGTTGTTCTGAGTTGTGTAGATGTAGATGAGAGCCATGCAAAGGTTATTGTGGGAAGAATTGAGGATTTAGAAGTCTGGTTATAGCTAATTTTGAAATTTATAAGGATTCCACATCTTGATGTGTGTAATTGAGGATGTGAATAGAAGAATCTGGAAGGTTATATAGTTCAGTGTAGTTTCTTATTAAATTGTTTGTTTTGATTGAGAGTTTTACAATCTAATGATAGAAGTTTCTTTTATCTTCAGGAGCCTCTTTGTTCTTTGAAGATAGACAGAGAATCATTGAGAAGCTGAGAGTATATGCGCTACGAGGGGAAGATTCTGGAGGTTGTTCTTTCAAATGATTGGCAGTAACTACATTGTGTTTCAACGGTTCCATGATGGGCGTCTGTCTGATGAACCCATGGCTTCTTTTCATCACATTTCTTTGTGCACTCACCAATGTTATTGAAGCGCTTAGTCCTGATGGTACAGCGATTTTGTTTCCTTAAAGTCTCTTCCATTGTTTGTGTGTTGACAAGAATTATGATCATCATTTCCTTCTCTAGGTGAGGCGCTTGTGAGCTTTAGAAGTGGAGTTTCTAAATCTGATGGTAACATCAGTGAGTGGAGACCAGAGGATCCAGATCCGTGTAACTGGAAGGGAGTGACTTGTGATTCCAAAACAAAAAGAGTTATAGCCTTGTAAGTTTGGTTTTAACTACTTTTTTCGTTAGTATATGCTATATCCTGAATCTTTTGTTGATCTCTAATGTTTCTTGTGCGCAGGAGTCTTGCTCATCAGGAATTAAGGGGACCTTTACCTCCTGAGCTTGGAAAACTGGATCAGTTGAGGCTTTTGTATGTGCTAACCTTATTTGAACTTTATTGGTGTTTAGAGTATACTCTCCTTCATAACCTTTCTATATTCCCTTGATATCGCAGAATGCTTCATAACAACGCGTTATATGGCTCAATACCTGCAGAATTGGGAAATTGCACAGCTTTGGAGGGAATGTAAGTGCTTTCCCATACCAAATTACCAATACTTATGCTAATTACACTTGATTTCTGAAGTTTTCTTTTTTGTTTCTAAAATTTTTAGAATTTTTGTGACAAAAAAGAAACAGATTATGTTTTCCCACAATTGATTTTATTGTGTGATATAAGATTGTGTCTTATGAGTGATGATAAACCAATTGTTCGGTTAAAAGTTTAGCTGGCTTACAGGAACCGGTTTGAAATTGTTTTCATGCAGATACTTGCAGAACAATTACTTGACTGGGCTAATCCCAAGTGAAATGGGAAATTTGTCTGTGCTTAAAGATCTGTACGCACTCTTTCTCCCTTTCCTTCTAAATAAGTTTGTTTTTTTTGGCCTATGGAGGATCTTCTATTTGTTGTTCATTAGCTACTTTCACCATTTAGGATCTTCTATAATCATATACTGAATCACATGAGGTTCCATGCAGTAACAACATTAGATTTTTGAAAGTACTTGTTCCTCTAGTTTTGGCAAACCTCGAAACATACAATGTATTTGACAGCATTGTGGCTATTCCTAGATCCTAGCGGTTGAGAATCTGGTAGTAACATAATTAGTTCCCAACATACCTATTGTGAACTTTGTTATGGGTGAAAAACTCTCGAATACAATGATGAGTGCTGTGAAATTTATGCTACAGCTTCACTCAGATCAAATGGACATATGATTTGAATTTTTCTGAACTACTAACTGATTTTCTCTTTTTTATTAAGGGACATCTCAAACAACAATCTCAATGGAGCTATCCCTGTTTCACTTGGGCAGTTGGAGAAGCTTACTACTTTGTGAGTGAGCTAGGCTTATCTTGCGTATTTGCAAACATGTGTATATCTTTCTAGTGTCTTTGTTGCTAACTAGTTGATTCTTTTTTTTTTTTGAAGCAATGTCTCAAACAATTTTCTGGAGGGGAAAATACCTTCTGATAGCTTACTCGCCCGATTTTCAAAGGATTCGTAAGTATACTTCATCTTTACCTCTTTCTCCAACCAGAGTTGTGGTAATAAAGAGGGAGATATCTCTCTACTGTCTATCTGGCAAAACAGTTATATTTTCGTGACTCTGCACAACAGCATCATGTTGCTAGCTTTGTACCAGAGTGTAGTTGAAAACAACGGAACCTTGAACTGAATTCGTTACTCTTTGCAGCTTCATTGGAAATCTTAACTTGTGTGGAAAACAAATTGATGTGGTGTGCAAAGATGACAGGGGAAACTCTTCTACTGGGTATACGGCAGGTAAAGCAGCTGTGGTTTAATCAATTTGCCTGTCAGGGTATATGGATTATAGCTTAGATTTTTACTAATCTGTAGAATTCGTTGTGACATGAGTTTGGTTTTTGGTCTCCAATACATAGGCCAAGGAGGTAAAACCGTTAAGCTACTTATAAGTGCATCAGCTACTGTTGGTGGGTTGCTCCTAGTGGCGCTCATGGGTTTTTGGGGATGCTTTCTTTATAAAAAGCTTGGAAGAGTTGAGATTAAAAGCCTCGCAATAGATGTCAGTGGAGGTGAGCCATGCATTCTCATTGTGTGGATATCATCTCTCAAAAAAATTTGGAATTCAGTTTTATATATTACTCTCAAAACTTGACACCATGAGAAACGGTTTGATTTTATCCAGGTGCGTCTATAGTGATGTTCCATGGAGATCTGCCATACGCTTCTAAAGACATTATCAAGAAACTGGAAGCTCTTAACGAAGAGCATATAATAGGCTGTGGAGGTTTCGGAACAGTTTACAAACTGGACATGGAGGATGGCAATGTTTTTGCGTTGAAGAAAATTGTAAAGTTAAACGAAGGGTTTGATAGGTTTTTTGAAAGGGAGCTTGAGATTCTCGGAAGCATCAAACATCGTTACCTTGTGAATCTACGTGGATACTGCAATTCACCCACATCGAAACTTCTCCTCTATGATTACCTTTCTGGTGGTAGCCTTGATGAAGCTCTTCATGGTAAAATCCTCAACCTTCATCTTTACAGGCTTTCCCATAACCAAGAAGTATGATTCTATTGAGTGAAAATGTTTTAAATGTGCAGAGAGAGGCGAGCAGTTGGATTGGGATTCACGAGTAAATATAATAATAGGAGCAGCAAAAGGGTTAGCATACTTGCATCATGATTGTTCTCCTAGGATTATACACCGTGATATAAAATCAAGCAACATTTTACTCGATGGAAATCTTGAGGCTCGAGTATCAGACTTTGGACTTGCCAAGCTGTTAGAAGACGAAGAATCTCATATCACAACCATTGTTGCAGGCACATTCGGTTACTTGGCTCCAGGTACTTAAACTGCACTAGTAAATGCTTTTTAGCTTTCTAATTCTTACTCATCATGAGTGGTGGTTGCAGAGTATATGCAAAGCGGTAGAGCGACAGAGAAAACCGATGTATACAGTTTCGGAGTTTTGGTTCTGGAAGTCTTGAGTGGTAAACTTCCCACAGATACCTCCTTCATCGAGAAAGGCTATAACGTTGTTGGTTGGGTAAGCATAACGAGTTTGGTAATAAACAATATTTTGACTAGTGAAAGCTTTAATTTGTGTTTTCATACAATCGTGCAGCTAAACTTCTTAATCAGCGAGAACCGTGCACGGGAGATCGTTGATAGAAGCTGTCAAGGAGTAGAGACAGAGAGCCTTGATGCTCTTATCTCCATAGCAACAAAGTGTGTTTCTTCAAGTCCAGACGAGCGGCCCACAATGCATAGAGTTGTTCAGTTACTTGAGTCTGAAGTTATGACTCCTTGCCCTAGTGAATTCTACGATTCCAGCTCCGATTGACAAGCATTCATAAGTCTCTTCTTCACGATTTCGGTTTCCTGTTACACATCAAAAGGTTCGAGCAATTCATCTTTTTTGTATTTTTTGGAATGTTTTCTTGAATTGGTTAAACTCTTTCATTTGATCTGAATATGAAACTAAATTGTATATGTTCATTGTAGAAACACTGTTATGTTTCCATAAGAAGAATCTGAATAATAATTTCTTGTTTTTTATATTTTCCATGTTCGTACTTCAAGTCACAAAATATCGAAGGGGAAGTCTATAGAGAATAGTGTGACATTTATTTAAACTTTGATTATGATTTTAATATCACCCATAACATTGGTCTCATATAGTATTGGTACAATCCATACGTTGAAACGAGACTCTCCTCGTCTCCAAGTCATACCCAACGAGAAAATCCATCTGAGCAAAGTTCCCAAAGATGGCAACTTCAGTGGTCGGAATCATACTCATGCAAACCATATCTTCACTCATTTTCACAAACGCATTGAGAGGACTCAGCTTCACGTCGGCTCCGGTGAAGTGCACCGTTATCTCCGGCAAACCAATCTCCGCACTCCCTGACTTGAAACAATGCGACAAAAGCCCCTGTGGATCACTCACACGCTTAGCTCCAGTCACTGCTTCCTCCACCGCCTCGCCAAACCTATCGTAAAAACCAGATTCAAGTAGCGTCAGCGTCGTCCCCGAGTCTATTATAATGTTCCCCTCCATCGATACGTCGTCGTTGTTAGGGTAATAAGAACTCCCGGTGTACGGAATCTTGGTTTTGCCGACGGAGATAGCTTCAAGCGTCAAGTAATAATAAGTCTTCGGCTCTTTATCGACCAACGGAGTAGATATCACCACGTGGGAAGAAGCCTTGTCAAGACCGGAAGGAATCGAGCTTGTTCCTAGGTTTATCACGCTTGTGCCGTTTACGGTAGATGACTTGTGCGACAAGCAATAAGAGAATTTATTAGAAATCGACGAACCAAGCTGGGAGATTAGTGATAACTGACCGCCACCGAGACCGATGATACCAGAACCAGTCTCGTCGAAGGTACCACCGTTGTTATAACCGCAACCGAACACAGTTCCGGGGAAAGAGACAGGAGAGCCTGAAGCAGAGTCAATAGATATAGTTTCTGTCGCCACGTCACCTTTAGTAAACGACTTGTCTCCGTACGAGTAACGGTATTTGCATACGTTTTTAGACTCGTCACAACCACGTTCGTTGGTAGATAAAGAGTTGCAGTGACGTGACTCGCAAGGAAGGCTCTTGTAAGTAGAGGATTGAGTTTTGTCGAAGATTGGACCGTTCTCTTTGTAACACTGTTGACATGGTTTGCATTGGATCCAAGTTAAGTCACTCCCTGTGTCGGCTATCGCGAGGACGTTGATTGGTGGAGTACCGATGGTGATACTCATGAAGAACTCGCCTCCTGCTCCTATTAGACCGGACTGGAGATCGGTTTGGGAGTTGTGGTTGAAGCGGCGGGAACGAGAGATGGAGCGGAGGAAAGCTGCGTTGAGACGGTCAGTGAGGTTGGTTTGTGGGTTGTAGAGTGGGGAATGGGGAGAGTCACGGTGGATAAGCTCGATGGTGAAGTTTTTTGGGTTAGTAGATGAAGAGAGAGTCATCAAGAAGAAGAAGAATAAAGTGGTGAGGAGAGTTAGGGTTGTCATTTTTGAGTTTGGAGAGATTGTGGTGGAAAGAGTGTGGTGGATAAGGAGTATTTATATACAAAGAGATTGAGAAAATGAAGAGATGGAAAGAGTGATGAGTTACTAGCTACGTGAGCAGGAGATGAAAGTCTGAAAGGCAATTTTAATTAGCTTTTAGTTTTTCTCATTAAGGCTAATAATTTAAGGTGGGACTAGTGGGGATGTGGGTGAATTAATATCTTGATTTTATGGAAACGTCTTTTAACTTGGACTTGAGAGATTTAGATATATATATCATCTCTTTCTTGTAATTATGTGATTATATGCTATGCATTACACTATAGCACAAGCTATGATCAGTTTGTTATATAGTTCTTCCGAGACAAATTAATTTGGTTTTGAGGTCAGTGACTTGGTCACAGTTTAATGATTTTTAGTTGTCTTTCTTGGTGTCGTAAACATGTAAAACAAAGGAAATATTGTTAGTGTAGAATCTCATATTTCATATCATGTAATCATCATGGCTGGTTCTATGCATAGGCAAGTGAAACATTGACCTCCCTCAAAATTTAAGAAAATAAAAGATAATTTATATTCTATAAACTTCCAAGTTTATAAATAAAATTTACTAAAACTCTTAATAAATTTTATAGTCTCTAAATTCCCAGAATGTGCATGATAGTCATGATGATAAGATTAAACTATAAACAATATTGCATTTACACTATGACAATATTATTATACATAATTCCAAAATGGTGTTATGTCAATACATGAAGAAGATAGAGTCCAGTGTTTCATGTACTTACCATAGAGTCCAGTGTTTCATGTGCATTAATTAGTTTAAAAGAAAGAACAAAGAAGTTGAACATTTGATAAAAGAAAAGGAGAACATCAATTATCATGGAGTCCTGAGAGCTGGGAGATTAATATGAATATCTGCACGAGCTTTATTGAAATCCAGTTCAGGTTCTTTTGTTGGAATCTGAAGTGTATATGGGTTCCTAAACTACTTATCTATATACCTCACGGAATCTTCTGTGATTGCTATCTAAGTTTAGATGGGACTAGCTCATTCATGTGATTAGTTGGAGAGAGTAACCAACTCCAGAGCTCACCAAATACCGAGGCTAGTTGCAAATCCAAGTAATTCAGTAGTTAGGAAAGAGTTAATTAATGATAACCATATTGTATCAAGTACCATCTTAATTAGCATATAAATATTTAGAACTTCTCTCATAGTCCCACTCATCAAAATTGTGTTACCACCTTCTTAAGTAACCATTTGGAAGAAAATGACGCAGACGCATCTTTGCTTGATGAACAGCTTGAAAATGCATTATCAGATGAATGAGTCAGGCATTCATTTCCTCGGCTACTTCCACTTTCTTCTTCTAAAAATTGATTGTCGTTGATACAAGTTTTTGTTTTGTCAAAAGGATTTTGATACAAGTTTCTATGCCATCATGCACACATCATCATTCCTGATAATAAAACCGAGAAAATATTGTCACTTGAACAGATAAATTTAACACGCTCTCAATCAAAACAGTGAATGTACGTAAACAATGTTAATTGTAAACTATAACAGAATTCTTAGAGTCAAATTTTGTAAGGATATATAGCGTTTGAGCTGGAAAAAAAACATCTTTTTAAATTTAGGCGATTTACTCATAGTTTTTAAATAAATCTCATATCACGTCATGTACAGTCTAGTTTTAGTGTAAATTTTACCTTAATTTTTTTGGTTCATCTGTCACTTTTAGAAATGTTTGGCATGCTCCTACTAAGGTCATAACATGATGG
Organism: Eruca vesicaria subsp. sativa; assembly: GCA_932364175.1. Classification (NCBI taxonomy): domain Eukaryota; kingdom Viridiplantae; phylum Streptophyta; class Magnoliopsida; order Brassicales; family Brassicaceae; genus Eruca; species Eruca vesicaria. The sequence goes on along the minus strand of CAKOAT010741820.1, from coordinate 279,308 downwards.
ATTTACAACCTTGACACTATGTCGTATATAGTCACGCCACTTAGTTCAAGCCCCATTAGTGGTTAAAATTCCAAAAACATGATGTTTTGTCCAGTCCCTCGTTGGCAGGAGATAGGCTATGTAATACATTCTTTATTTCATCGTGTCTTTTTTTTTTTTTGGAAACATCTTTGTCTTTTTGTCCCAAAGATACATGTTTTTTTATGTAACAGTTCAAAAAAGGATTTTCTATTTATTTGCAAGATAAATTTATCTAATGAACGGACCCATGGAACTTGATTCTCTTCACATTTTTTTCCCCTTCACATATAGAATATGGTAAAACTTATTAGTACTGAAACGTGTGACTATGTGTATACTAAAGTATTAAGGAGACACAGGGTGGATATAATCTTTGAACAGATTATACAACCCTAACCTTCGAGAAACAAAGGGTACAAATTATATATTTGTTTGAAATGAAGTTATGGTTTTGATTACAAAAGTGGAAAATAATAATTACTCTGATCTAATAAGAGTTAGAAATAAAGAAAAGTTGTCTTTTCTTTTTTTGATAAAGGGCTTCAGAAAAGTAGATTTTTTCAGCTTTAAAAAAAAAGCAGATTTTTCTTTAATATAAAACGTACGTGAAATCGAATATATAAGTATGATCGATATGTATAAGCTTTGATGTGAGGGTTCCTTTGAATAG
>CAKOAT010741820.1:161138-278517 GCA_932364175.1 Eruca vesicaria subsp. sativa | reverse complement strand
CTCTCTCTCTCTCTCTCTCTCTCTCTCTCTCTCTCTCTCTCTCTCTCTCTCTCTCTCTCTCTCTCTCTCTCTCTCACGAAACTCAAGCATTTCTTGTATCTCTCAACGACTCCGCCTTCAACTTTCTCCTTCTCTCGACGAAATCGATCTCTCGTCGATGCCTCCACGACGCCTCCGTGATTCTCAATTGACGATGCTCTCTCGTCGTCTCTCTCTTTCCTCGATTCCTCCGTTATGAATCAACGATGATCTCTCCTCGTCTCTCTCACTCTCCTCGACGCCTCCAAGACGCCTCTGTGAGAAATCGAAGCTGATTTGTCCTCGTCTCTTTCTCTACTCGATGACTCCACGATGAATCTCTCGGCGTCTCGCGGTGTCGATCTCCTCTAGGATGAAGAATCACTTCACACCTCTCTCAGGCCCGAAGCTCTCCTCTACGAAATCAAAGGGTAAAGCTATGTATGTAACCTTTTATGTGTGAATCGTTCTTTGATATTTTTATTAGTTTGTTGTGTTCATTCCTGCCTCAAGAGTTAGTATGAAATCTGTCAAATTGTTTAAGAGTTCAATAGTATGAAATTAAATAGAGATAGTATGAACTGAACCGAGTGTCATGAATGGATGTTGTCTTTATTGTTTAAGAATTCTATTATATGATTTAACTTCTGGTCTGAACTGAATCGAGTGTCTTGAATTTGTTTTGTTTTTGTTTGTTTGTCTCTTGAGCTTTGCTTCTCATTGTTTTTTGTTTGTTTATGTTTGTATGTGTCTTGAGCTCCATGGATGAAGATTCGTTAAAGAAGATGACTACAACTGCAAAACATGAAGGATCGTTTGCAAGCAGAGGAGTTTGCATTGATGTTTAAACATGTAAATTTTTAATCTTTTTTAGTCATTGGAAGCTTGGTCTGTTTGCGTTGATGTTTGCACTGGTTGAGTTAGGTAGTTAATGTGTTTGGTCTGTTTGCATTGATGTTGGTAATGAAAAAAGAATTTGGTTTAGGTTGCGGTAGTTAGTTAAAGTTATTGTCATGGAGTTTCTGTAGTTTAAGTTTCTGTTGTTTGTTGCTTAAGTTGTTGATTTTGTTTCTGTTATGTAGTTTGTGTTTTGCTTGTTCTCGTTGCTTGCTTAAGTCATATATGGAACCTCTTTTTAATATATGTTGTTGTTATTGTCTGTGTTTCAGGTAAGGAGTGAAAGAAAAAAAAGAAGGAAAGAGTGGAAGCTGTTCTTGTCTCATCTGTGGGTCACATGTTCTTCTCTGCTCAGTGGGTCACATGTTCTTGTAAGTTTGTAGAAGTGTATCACGAATCTTGTAACCTTTGTTATATCAAATCACTAGTCTTGTAATGTTTGTTGAAAGAGAGTTTCTTTTCGTAATGTTCTTCTTTAAAAAAAAAATTCAAATTTAAAAATTTCTAGTTAAGCACCTTCCATTGGAACACACATTCTGCTACTTTCTTAAATAGAGTTCTTAAGTACAATCAAAGTACAATTAACTAAATAAATAATCATTAAGCAAATAACAATATAAAATATAATTAAAAATATAATTAAATATTATTTCCTTTTAAAAATTTCCAAATAACAATATAAAATAAAAAGGAAACATTTATAAAATTTTCAAAACTATTTAAAAATAAAAATATAAGTATATATAATATGGTTTAATAAAAAAGAAAAGTTCACAAAATAGTAATATTTAATTTAAATATATTTTAAATAACATAAAATATACCTTTGAAGTAATAAAATACTTTATATCTATATCTTCTTAGATAAAAAACAATATCTGTATATAATGTGATTTCATAAAAAAAATTCACACAAAAAATATTGCTATTAGAAAAAGAAATATTTTTTATTTAAAAAAAATAATTTTAAACAATAAAATATATATATTTTCAAAATAATTATTTTTGTATATATCTATCTATTTTATTAGATGATTACATAAAATAATCAACTAACATAAACTGATATATGTTTAATTGACATTTTTTTATAGTTAGTATTATTGAAATTATTTTTTTAGTATATTTATTTGACTATAATATCTTACAATTACAGTAAAAATAGAAATTCTAATTTACTTATATAGTATAATTTCTCCAAAAAAAAAATCACTTTTAATGACTATTTTAAGATACTAAAAATAAAACTAAAAATAAATTTAATAATAAACATCTTTTGATCAAGTAACTATAATTATTTTAAAATATCATAACACTATATAATTGAACGAGGTAGATATATTATATTTTAATGGTAAAAATTATCTGTTTTAAGAATAAAGATTTTGATTTACTTAAGTATTTTGATTATGGTTATATTAAGTTTCACAAACATAAACACAGAAAATAACTACAATTATTTTAAAATACCATAACACTATATAATTTAACGAAGTATATATATTATATTTTAATAGTTAAAATCATCTGTTTTCTTAATAAATTTTTTGATTTTTAATTTTCTGTTTTATGTTTGTGAAACTTAATATAATTATAGTCAAAATACTTAAGCAAATCAAAATCCTTATTTTTTAAATTATTTAAAATAAATTTTAGTTTACCATCCAATCAATCTAAAGCATAATTTTATTTAGAATTTATAAAATAGTTTAATTATTGTAAATATTGATATGTGCTCAAAAGCTTCTAAAAATTCATTAGTTACTTATGTATGTAATTTAGAATCAGACACTTTAGTTTTTATTTATTTTCCTTCTAAGCACAAAAAAATCTTAAGTTATATATAATCTTACTAAATATACTTATATTTCTAAGATAACAACCATCATAAATGCAAATAAGACAATTAATCAAAAAATTAATATATTTAAAATATAAAAGATTATAGTTGAATTCAAAGAAATAGATAGAATCTAATATATCTAAATGATAACTAAATCGACCGTAAAAACAATAAAACAGACAAAATATAACATATCTAAAATTATATATATAATTAAATTAATATAATATTATAATATAAATTAGACATACAATTATAAATTAATTTAAAAGTTAAAGTAAATATCAATCATTTATTATTGTATATTTATTTAATAAATATACATGCCCGTGCATGAGCACGGAAAAATCACCTAGTATCATATATATATTATAACTACAAACCCTAAAATATTAATATTCAATTTGCTTAGGTGTGTGACCCTGTAGGATCATATAATATTAGCAATGAATTCTTAATTCATAGATTATAAGTGGTTTCTAGCAAAACATTATAACCACCTAATTTTATATGATTGTCAAACCTCGACGTTACGACTTTAACAAGAATAAGTACAAATGATTTTAGAGCATTCCCAACATTAAGAACTATAGTTTGTGTTTCTTTTATGGTTTGTTGGATAGAAGAGGGTAATGTGTTAGCGTATTTATAGAAGCTTTGTGATGGAGTGAGCGCCGAAGTGGTTACCACTGAGTTCAAACGTTAGACCAACTTGCTTCGGTCATTTTCTTAAATTAGTGACTTGTTCACTCACACAAGGAATATTTATATGAATATTAGGAAAATAAACAAATAATCGTATTTAGTATTTTTTGGTTAAAGGTTCATGTTTTCAGTCTTCAAAAATATAGAATATTAAGTGTAAAGGTTCTTATATTGTTAATTTAAGAGAACGGAATTTTACCACGCTTACCCTTCACTAGCCGATGTATGTTATATATTAGTATGGTAATAGTTGCTCGTTTCATGCAATGATACGTACAAATCGGAAACTTTGTGACATGTGATTTGCATGATATGAAATAGTTCGCTTAAATGGAACAGATTATTAGTGCATATTACTATAGACCCATGTGAAGTTAGTGTGAAATCATTTTATAGGAAGTTATTTGCGGCTATCTTCCCACTAATTAACAACGGTGATCAGTGGAGGAGTGGTAGTGGATTTTACTCGGTGAAATCAATCACTGATATTAGTATAGAAAACAGAGGAAAAACATAGTTTAACTGAAATTTCTTATTTTGCTTAAAGCTCAAGTAAGTTACATCACTGCAATATATACATCACATAAGAACAATCTAGGCTCACGACAGCTAAGAGTGACAGCTCTCCAAGACAGGTGGAAAGTATCTTGTCCTCATCCTATGGATAAGAGAGCATCAACTCCAACGTTTCCTTTGTCTTTCTTGCAGGTACAGAAGACCGTTGGAGACTTTCAACGTTTGATGCTGACTGCAGTTGGGCTTTATTCGTCAGGTGATGGGCCTTTGTGTGACACACACTAACATCCCCCCTCAAACTGGAGGTGGGAGGATCACCAACTCCAAGTTTGCCTCGCAAGTCAGTGAACTGTTTCTTCGGAAGAGACTTAGTAAAGATATCAGCCAGCTGAAGAAGTGCAGGAATGTGTTTTGTCTCAATTAGACCCAATGCCACTTGCTCCCTGATGTAGTGATAGTCAGTATCAAAGTGCTTGGACCGGTTGTGAAGAGCAGGGTTGGCACTGAGATACACAGCAGAGAGATTATCACACAGTAGGACAGTTGGGTCAGTCTGTGATATGCCAAAATCTCTCAGAAGGTAAGACAACCACGTTATCTCCTGAGCTGTTGATCCAAGAGCACGATACTCAGCTTCTGTGGAGGATTTAGAGACAGTAGGTTGCCGTTTTGCAGACCAGGAGATGAGGTTTGATCCAAGTAAGGTACAGAAACCTGTGGTTGACCGTCTTGTCTCCTTGCATCCTCCCCAATCACTGTCACAATAAGCTGAGAGTGTTAACCCATTATCTTTTCTGATGTGAAGACCAAGCTGATGAGTCCCTTTGATATACCGAAGCACTCGCTTTAAGAGACCAAAGTCTGCTAAAGTAGGACTGTGCATCCTTTGACACACTCGATTAACAACATACTGAAGATCAGGCCTCGTGATGGTCAAATATTGTAGTTTCCCTGCCAAGCTTCTGTAATAAGTAGGTTCAGGAAACACTTCAGAGGGATAGGATTCAATGTTGATAGGAAGAGGAGTTGGCATAGGATTGCATTCAGCCATTGAAGCTTGATGCAGAATATCCTGAGCGTAGGCACTTTGATGAAGGAAAATACCATCTTGATACTGCTGCATTTCAACACCAAGAAAAGTTTTTGGTGATCCCATATCTTTCAGAGCAAAACGTGCATGGAGAGCAACCAACAATTCAGTCATGAGACTATCATCACTGCCTGTGAGAAGGATATCATCAACATAAAGTAATAGCACTAGGGTCTTGTTGCTGACATGAAGAGTAAACAAGGAGGGATCTGAGCGGCTACATGTAAACCCAAACTCAATGAGGAAGTTGCTAAAGGTGTCAAACCAGGCTCGGGGAGCCTGTTTGAGGCCATACAGAGCCTTGGTGAGACGACACACATAGTCTGGTTTCTGCGGATCAACAAAACCATCAGGTTGATACATATAGACAGGCTCAGATAACTCACCATGAAGGAAGGCACTGGAGACATCTAGTTGTTTGATAGGCCAGTCTTTGGCTATAGCAATGTTCAGCATCAACCGAATAGTAGCTGTTCTGATGACTGGACTAAAAGTCTCAAGATAGTCACGACCTTCTTCTTGTTGAAAACCTTTAGCAACCAGTCGAGCACGTGGCTTCTTGCTCCCATCAGGATGAGTCTTTTCTGTGTAGACCCAACCACTACTGACTACATTCATCTCTGGAGTTTGCGGAACCAAAGTCCAGGTGTGAAGCATGTGAATCTTGGTGATTTCCTCAGTAACAGCACTATTCCACTCTGGGTGATTCATTGCCTCACGTATGTTCCTAGGCTTCTTGAGATCAAACTTAGAAGCAACAAGAGCATAACGTGGGTTGGGTTTTTGTATTCCAGCCTTAGCACGAGTGCACATTTAATGTTGGTTTTCCGGCTGAGCTTGAGCTGAAACTGGAGCAACAGGGTTCATGACAACAACTGGTGCAGGCTGGACAACAGGTGTTGGGGGCTGCGGGACTTGAGCAACAGTAGGTAGACCAGGCAGAAGGGGAGGTGGTATAACCTTTGGTGTAGCGTCTGCAGGAGTGTCATGAGGAGGAGAAGTAGCCTGTTGCCACGCCTTGAGTAGTTTAGTGTCATATCTTGGGACCAAATGACAATATTGGTCTTTGAATGGAAAAGACTTTTCGTCAAAGATTACATGACGTGTTAAGTACACTTTCCCGGTTGGTGGATACAGACACCGATATCCTTTGTAATGAGGACTGTATCCAAGAAACACACACAACAAGGAGCGAGGATCGAACTTATGTGCAGTAATGGGACGGAGACAAGGGTAGCAGGCAGAGCCAAAGACACGAAGATGACCATATTCCGGTTTCTTGTTCAGAAGGATTTCATAAGGACTCTTGTTGTCGTTTGCAGAGCTTGGAAGAAGGTTACTCACATAGGAAGCAGTGTAAAATGCTTCGACCCAATAGTGTAGAGGTAAATGGCTATGAAACATCATTGATAACCCAAGTTCAATGAGATGTCTATGCTTCCGTTCTGCAATGCCATTCTGCTGGGGGGTATAGGGACATGAGATGCGATGATGAATGCCATGTTCACTCAGATATCGTTTCATTGTGTTGTTAACAAACTCACCACCACCATCAGTTTGCAACATTTTAATCCGTTTGTTGTGTTGATTCTCGACAAGCTTGTGAAAACTCATGAAAACTGAAGAGAACTCTGCTTTATTATTCAAAGGATAGAACCAACAGTAGCGAGAGAACTCGTCAATGAACACAACATAAAACCTAAACCCCTGGTTAGACACAACAGGAGATGGACCCCAGAGATCACAGTGGATACATTCTAGAGGTTCGGACACAACAGACTTGGAAGCAAAAAACTGCAAACGACTACTCTTTCCCATTTGACAAGGATGACAGACAGGAAGGGCCTTGCTTTTATTGATGAGGATAGACTTGATAGTAGATAAATGCTGAAGGGCGTGGGAGTTGGCATGAGCAAGACGATGGTGCCAGATATCTTCAGTAGCAGACACTTGACGACTTGAGTAAAAAGCCTGAAACTCTCCACTCTGCAGCTTGTAAAGACCATTACTTCTGGACCCCTTGGCTATCACTTTCTGATGTGGTATATCAATGACATAGACATGGTTAACATCAAAGAATATCCCACAAGGATAATCCTCACACAGTTTGGAGACAGATAACAGAGATTTTTTAATGTCAGGACAAACCAAAACTTCATTGAGAGCAATGTTACCTGCAGCAGTGGTGATAGTTGTGGATCCAATGTGAGAGACAGGGAGGTAAGCACCATCTCCAACCATGACAGCATCTGAGCCTTGATAAGGATGAGATGTTTGAAGGTTCTGAGGCGAAGCAGTGACATGAGCAGACGCCCCTGAGTCCGGATACCATTCTCTTCCATGTTGGTCAACGAGTGAGAGAGAGAGAGCTTCATTAGTCTGATAGTTGTTATCAAACCGGTTGTAACATTTTAGAGCTGTGTGACCAACGCGGCTACAGATTTGACAGACAGGACGAGTACCAGAAGCTTGTTGTTGAGTTTGGTGTTGAGTAAACCCACGGCCTCGTGAAGAGTATCCACCTCTTCCTCTGTAAGAGGACCGACATCTGCCACGGTAGTGAGGATTGTAGTGAGGTGGGTTTGTCTTGGAGTTTGGTCCTTGGTTGGTGTTCTGAGCAGCAAAGGCAAGATGAGGTGTGACAGAAGGTTGGTCTTCGTAAGATTTGAGCTTAGATTCAAAGCCTTGAACCTCTGAGACAACATCGTTAAAGGTTGGTTGAGGGAACTTGGTTAGAGAACTCTGGATGACAGTGGAGATCGGGTCATACTCTCGTCCAAGTCCATTGAGAAAACCAAAAATTTTCATGGATTCCTCTATGGGTTTCCCAATGGAGCTGAGAGAGTCACAGAGAGTCTTGAACTCACGAGTGTACACCACAAGGGTCTTCCCTTTGTTGGTCAACAACTGAAGGTTTCGGCGAAGAGTAAACTCACGAGAGAGGAAACTTTTGTTGAAGTTTTCTGCAAGACTGAGCCAGATCTCACGTGCAGTAGTAAGAGTGTGGACATGACCGAGGACTTCTTCAGAGAGGGTTCCAAACAACCAAGATCTGACCAACTGATCAGTACAGAACCAAGCTTCGTACAGAGGGTTGGGGTGTTCAACTGGGATGTTGTTTTCCACGACAACACGAGTAGCTTCCGGAGCCGCGACAGCACCGTTTACAAAACCAATAAGCTTCTGGCTGGAAAGAAGAGACTCGAACTGGGTCTTCCAAAGGAGATAGTTGCTATCATTTAGCTTTAGGGTGACGGAACTACTGACATGTATTTTACTGGGAAAAGGGTAGGGATTGAGTGGATCAGCCATAGTTACCTGTTAAGGTTTTTATGGCTCTGATACCATATAGAAAACAGAGGAAAAACAGAGTTTGACTGAAATTTCTTATTTTGCTTAAAGCTCAAGTAAGTTACATCACTGCAATATATACATCACATAAGAATAATCTAGGCTCACGACAGCTAAGAGTGACAGCTCTCCAAGACAGGTGGAAAGTATCTTGTCCTCATCCTATGGATAAGAGAGCATCAAACTTATTCTTCAGCTCCAACGTTTCCTTTGTCTTTCTTGCAGGTACAGAAGACCGTTGGAGACTTTCAACGTTTGATGCTGACTGCAGTTGGGCTTTATTCGTGAGGTGATGGGCCTTTGTGTGACACACACTAACAATTAGAAGAAGTCAACCACACTTGGGTAGTGTAACAGTAGACGAATTTTGGTGAGATAAGTGATATGGGTTTGAAATCAACTCCACGACACTAAACACGTGTAGCGCCATGCTAAGTAGGTCTCTAATTTCTCTTACGAGCAATTGAATATATCCGGTGTTCGAAAATATGTTAGGCGTTGGTCGAGCAGCCAATTAACGCCTAACGAGTTAATGAAAAATCAAAGATTAATCAGAGATTAGTTTTTAATATTTTTATCATAAATATATAAATAAACTCTGATATAAACATTAAAATACATAAATAAACATCACAAGGGTACGGTGATGTAGAAGCGGGTGATGAAGTTTGTGCAGTTTGAGGTCAGCGGTCTAATTCTCCGACAATACATATTAAATTTTACGCGATAAATTATAGACATACAAATTAGAAAATCCCACATCGGTAATTTCTAGTGAAGAGAAGGGTGGAAAACCTTAGACCTCTAAAAATATCACTAGATAGTTAAATCATTATTTACAATTGGCTTTAATAATAAAGCCTATATTAGTCACAATAGTTGAAGTTAATCAAAATTAGGCGGAATAAAATCAGTTCTAAAACCGATTAATCGCCTAATTGGCCGATTTGTCGACTATCCGATTAGCCAAGGCGATTTGGTTTTAATCGTGACATTGCCTTGCTGCCGAACGTCTAACTGGGTGATTAATCGGTTAAACGTCCGCGTTTTCGAATATAGAATCTATCTAATGTCGATGGACAGACCTCAAAAGGACTAGTGGATGGAGAGACCTCAAAAGGACTAGTGGATTAGAGTTTACCCTGCAAAATATCAGATTATGAAAAGAAATCAATAATTAATTCCACAATTACATTTGTCATGTGTCTGAATCAAAACATCGAGATATCTTATATTTTATGTATCGTTCCACATTAATATTTAATTTATTCTTATTTTTAACTAGTTTAAATTGTTAATTTGAATTATGATATTTTTCAAACCACATAAGAAAACACAAATCCATGTAAAATAATAATTTTAATTTCAAAAATAATAAAAATAACTTAGATACTTGTTTAAAAATAAAATGATATTATTTGGAAAAAAATATTATCTCAATTCATCGGAGAGTTCATCTCTAAGTTTAGAAACCTTTACACAATCAATGAAATATTAAAAGATTATTATTGTTTCGCTTTGCTCATGTAAATATCAAACTCATCAACATATCAACTTTTCTTCCTTATTTATCCTAAAAGGTATTTCTAAAATTTACAAAAAAAAATGAAACATTATAAACTAATATATTCCCCAACTTCTCTGGAATAAAATTTACGAAATTGTACAAAGTTTATAAAAATATATTTAAAGATGAAGAAAAATAACCAAGTAAATATAATAGACAATATTCATCCATTTTAACCCTTTTTTTTTAGCAACATCCGTTTTAACTTAACTAAAGGGAAATTAGATCAAATAGCCATGAAAAAAAACTAAATTAAGTAACTAACTAAAATTTCCCCTTCTCTGTTCATTTCTCTCCCTGTCTCTCACTACTCTCTCACTAGAAAACTAATTTTCCTTTTTTTTTTGTGGTTATTTGGCAAATAAGCCCTTAACTAAAGCCGAAACAATTATGGTTCAATTCCAAGGCCCAAATGAATTGAGAAAGAAGAACACTATTGAAACAAACACATTTCCCCAAAACAGTGAAGAAGATAAAATCAAAAAAAAATGAGGAATCATGTGATGATGAATCGAATCTTCCTCTGCACCAAACCACTCTCCCTACTCCCCTCTCTCACTACTCCTCCCCACCTCCGTATCTGCCACTCCGCCGCCGCAGCTTCATCTCCGAACCGAGCGATTCACTGCATGGCCAACGATTCCCCACTCTCTCAACCGTTAACCGGCGGAGATGGTTCCGTCTCCATCTCCGCCCCTCCTCCTTCGTCTGCTTCTTCCGCCATCGATTTTCTCTCCCTCTGTTCTCGCCTCAAGGTAATGCAACCTCAGTCAGCCTTTGAATGATCCTCCGCCTGATGCTTTCCGCTAAGATCGGGTGGTCTCTCGTTAATCATCAGTGTGAAGATTATTATATTAGATCATGTATGATTATGTGGAATATTTGGAAATAATGTAGGATGACCAGTTTGATGACTGTTGATGTTCTTGTTCATACATTGTTGATAAGATTTTGTGGATGTTGTTTCTAATGTATAATGAATCCGTGTGGTAGGTTTTTGTTGTTCTTATTGATAAGATCATGCGTTGTTTATATATATATTTCGTGGATGCTTACTTTTGATGTTTCTTGTTGATGGATTGTATTGGAATCTACAATTCGTTTGGGAAATGTAATGATTTCAAGCTATGTAGTTGCTTTGATGTTTTCTGTGGTTGTTACTCACCTTCTTATGTGAAGGTTTTTTCGGTTCCTTAGTAGGTTTTGGTTTACTGCTTCATCTATAGGATTGTATCTTATGGTAATGATTTCAAGTATGTTTGTTTTCAAAATAGACAACTCCAAGAGCTGGATGGGGTAAAAGAGATGTTAAAAACCCAGAGTCAATAGCGGATCATATGTATCGGATGGGTCTTATGGCGCTAATCTCTTCGGATATTCCCGGTGTTAACAGAGACAAGTAAGGTTTCTTGGTTGCTTCTTTCTTTAGCGGAAAAACTATTCTCATGAATTTTCCATGCTGTCTTTCTTTCAGATGCATTAAAATGGCAATTGTTCATGACATTGCGGAAGGTTAGTACTTTCACTTATAGGTATAATCGCCATTTTCTTTACAATCAGAAGATCTCAAATTGGATTATTGTTGTTGAGCAGCCATTGTAGGAGACATTACACCTTCTTGTGGGGTGCCTAAGGAAGAGAAAAATAGAAGAGAAAGTGAAGCACTTGAACACATGTGCAAACTCTTGGGTGGAGGAGAAAGAGGTTGGGCTCTCTTCTCTCATCCTTAAACTACTTTTATTTATTTTTCGATGATGTTGTGCTCGTTCTGACTTATAAGTATGTATATGTGGTAAATGCAGCTGAAGAAATCGCTGAGCTGTGGAGAGAATATGAAGCAAACGCGTCGCCAGAAGCCAAAGTTGTTAAAGATTTTGATAAGCTTGAGTTGATACTACAAGCTTTGGAATATGAACAGGGTAATGACCTCTCGTAAAAAAACTTTTTAGTACTCCTGATTTTGACAATATGTAGAAACTAAAACTCTATTGTTTTTGTTTGTTTTTTTTTTGGCTGGCTTTGTGCAGAACAAGGTAAAGATCTAGAAGAGTTTTTCCAATCAACCGCAGGTAGGTCCTTTTTGTACAATGTAATCCATATACAGAATCAGAGTATATATGGTTCAAAAGGCTTTAAAACTTGTTGATGTTTGAAACAGGGAAGTTCCAGACTGATATAGGCAAAGCTTGGGCGTTGGAGATTGCTTCAAGAAGAAGAAAAGACCAACATTAGTTTAGTTCTCATTTGATCTAAATACTCTCTTCCTTCCAACTTTTAATCATTTATAATGTGGATCTACAATACAAGATTATCTATGTAGTCTACATTCTTTGAGGGAGAAAACCGAACCCTAACCAACCCGAATTAGTCAGTTCAGATCAGATTTGGTTCCTTAATAGAGCCTATGTCACATGTTCGTATTATACATGAGTACATGAGAAACGAACTTAGAATTCGACGTATCCGAATTTTATAGTAGTATAATGTCGATTATACCTCTTGTGAAGTCGAGGTGGACAAAAGAAAACTGAACCCAAAATCCAAATCCGATGTCTCTCTTCACATTGTTTAATTTTGGGTTTAGTGAGTTATTCGGATCCAACCTGAACTCAGAATACGGATCTAGAAGGCAACTTAAATAAGTAACCAGAATCCATTGGAGGAATTGAAGTGATTGAAAAATATAAAAATTCCAAGATGTTTACATGCCTCTGATACCTAAAGCTTGAAAGGCCCAATGCCTACTTTCATCGGATAAAAAGCTAAAACCCTAACCGCCATTATCTACGTTGCCACATCATCACGACGTCATCATCTTCCTCTTCCCAAAACTAAAACCAAGTTGTCTAGTCCACTCTATCTCTCTCTCACGAGAGAAAAAGGAAAGAGAGACACTCCTTCGATGCAAAAGCTGACTTTCTCCTCCAACTAAGTTATGTCATCATCTCGCCGTCTTCTTCTTCCTCTCCGTGCATCGCTCACTGTAAATATCTCTCTCTCCCCGAATTTTCATCATTTCCATTTCCAATTCACTAACCAATTCATGACGATCTCGTCTCCTCCTCATCATTGCAGAGAGGAAGATTATCTTCCTGTCATCAAATCCGAAACGGTGAGTCCTTTCTTAGAATCACATTCTTCCTTCCCACTCGATCGTAGGTAAACTAAGATCATCATTCGAAATCTCAGGGTTCGGTTTACGAGGATTCAGTACCATCACATCCACGGACCCAGCGTTAGCCAATCTAGCGGAGAAATGCGCCGTCGTAATCCCGGAATGTTCTTCAGCAGATGATGAGGACATCTCCAAGATCCGTCACGAGTTCGAGCTGGCGAAACAGAGATTCATCAACATACCTGAAGCGCTACGCAGTATGCCTAAGATGAATCCTCAAGGTTTCCCCCATTGACTAACTTAAACCAAACATTTATTTTTTTGTTGATTCTCAAAGATTGGTTTTGGTTTGTTTGATTTCATAGGGATATATGTTAACAAGAATCTCAGATTGGATAATATCGAAGTTTACGGATTTGATTATGACTACACTTTGGCACATTACTCCTCTGACTTGCAGAGTTTGATTTATGATCTTGCCAAACAGCACATGGTCAATGAGGTAATCAATTGGTGATAAACTGGCTATGATACCATATTAGATTCGAATTGTTATCGGCTTCCAACTTAAAACCGTGATAAGTGGATTGCACCTAACCCTATGTCTCATTGAATTCCCGATGTGTGATATTTTATCCCTAATATATATGACATTTTCTATTGTTGTATTATACTGGCTTGAGTATTAATATCTTGAATCTTGCAGTTTAGATATCCTGAGAGTTGTATGAAGTTTAAGTATGATCCTACTTTCCCCATCCGAGGACTATACTACGATAAACAGAAAGGGTGTCTCATGAAACTGGACTTTTTTGGTTCCATCGAGCCTGATGGGTGTTACTTTGGTCGTCGTAAGGTATTGCTAATCAAATGATTTCCCTTTTTGAATGGGAAGAAGAGTTGTGATCACTCTGCATTGTGCAGCTTAGTAGGAAGGAACTAGAAAAGATGTATGGAACACGACACATGGGTCGTGATCAAGCGAGGGTTTTGGTGGGGTTGATGGATTTCTTCTGTTTCAGCGAGGTTAGTATCCATCAATAGGACCTGTGACTGTGATATGGTCATCTCTGATTTTGCTTGATTGCAAAATTTGTTTGTTTTTTTTGTTTCAGGCATGTCTTATTGCAGACATGGTCCAGTACTTTGTAGACGCCAAGCTTGAGTTTGATGCCTCTTACATCTACAATGATGTAAATCGCGCTATTCAACATGTCCATAGAAGTGGTTTGGTCCATAGAGGAATTCTTGCTGATCCTACCAAATATTTGCTTAAAAACGCAAGTGCATGTCTTTAAACCTACCTTTCAATTAAGAATACATTTTTACTCTTGATTGATATTTTCTGAACATCAAGTTACTATTCAGGGTCAGCTACTACGTTTCCTGAGAAGCCTTAAGGATAAAGGGAAGAAGCTTTTCTTGATGACCAACTCTCCCTACCATTTCGTCGATGGTGGAATGCGCTATCTGATGGAGGTGATTCACATTATTAAATATCCATAAAACTGATTTTTTCCCCCTCTCTCTTGAAGTGGATGATAATCACTATGCTTGTTTTTCATTAGGAATCTTTTGGCCTCAGAGACTCATGGCGGGACCTTTTCGATGTTGTGATTGCAAAAGCAAATAAACCAGAATTTTATACATCTGAGCATCCTTTCCGGTTTGTGTTATTTACTCCGGAATCCTCCTCCTTCCTCACAGAAATTTTGATATGTTATGGAACCACGCTTATGCTATGTTCTTGCATTGTCGGTTTAAGAAATTGTGTATGTAATGCCCTTATAGTTGCTATGATGAGGAGAGGGATACTTTGGCGTTTACAAAAGTGGATGCATTTCACCCAGATAAAATATACTACCATGGTTGCCTTAAATCGTTCCTTCAAATCACGAAGTGGCGTGGCCCCGAGGTAGGCTTTACACCAAGGTGATATTATTCCAATTATAAGCTTTTGCATGCATTTAAAGAGGTCTACAACATGTTACCTTCATAGGTTATTTATTTTGGAGATCACTTATTTAGTGACTTAAGAGGGCCTTCAAAGGCTGGTTGGCGCACTGCTGCCATAATTCACGAGCTTGAGGTTAGTTTACCATACTTGATAGTAGTGTTTAGCTTATTGTATTCTCTATAGAATCTAACACTGACTCTCTCTCTGTGACACTTGTTGGATCAGCGAGAAATACAGATACAAAATGAAGATAGCTACCGGTTTGAGCAGGTATGTCCACAGCTTTCTCTTCTTCTTTGTGTCTTTAAGAATAGCTTTCTACTTATTGGATCTATAAATATTAGCCACAAGTAGTACTTGAGATGCAGTATAAGTTAGAATGTACATTTTATACGTAAAAGCAGAGACATTTCTATTGGTTAGTCTATTTACAAGAGCATTTAATCTGCTTAAATTCAGGCAAAATTCAATATTATCCAAGAACTGCTCGGTAAATTTCATGCGAGTGTGTCAAACAATCAGAGAAGTGAGGCATGCCAATCTCTCTTGGATGAGCTGAACATGGCCAGACAGAAAGCACGAGAGACGATGAAACAAATGTTCAACAGATCGTTCGGAGCTACATTTGTCACAGACACTGGTCAAGAATCAGCATTCTCTTATCACATCCACCAATACGCAGACGTTTACACCAGCAAGCCTGAGAACTTTATGTTCTACAGGCCCGAAGCTTGGCTTCACGTGCCTTACGATATCAAGATCATGCCACATCATGTCAAGGTATGCAAAGCAAGAACCAAATTTTGAGTGTTATTGATGGATACTACTTGCCAGCTTTATTATTAAGGAGCTTAACCAAAACCAACCAAATCGTTTAGGTTGCTTCAAGCCTCTTCAAAACCTGAGAATAGGTTTCAGATTGCTAAAAAGAGATGCAGACCGATGAAGAATCGATTAAGAAAGAGAAACTTTTAGGGTTTACAAGTGTCGGAGGACAACAAGAAGGTTTGTTCATTAGATCTCAGATTACTGTTCCTGCCTTTGCTTATGATTCTTTTGTGTCAAATATGACTATTAGATCATTCGTTTGCATGACTTTAAGGTGGCTAACACTTGAAAATAAAGAAAGCTATAATAATTGCGGAATCTATTCTTGAATTTTCCTATTTTCCGATTTTTGATTTTTGATTTTTTGGTGAAAAATGTTGAAATTGATAATTGTATGACGAGGTTATATACAAAATGAATCACATGAATGTGACCATAGAGAAAACAAATTTAAATCCTCGTAGCCAATCTGTTGACCACCAAACCAACGTTGGAGAAGGCCTTGCATTCTTGGCGACTCAAAATAGCGATCGATCCTTCTCCGAACAGTTTTGTCGAGTTAGCTGGAAAACTGATATTGTGTACTTTTTGTTTGTGCCTTCTCAAACACCAACGCAGGAAAATAAAGGTTAAGGAAATGTAAATGTGTGTTTATGTATTTGATGCACCATCTAGACAACATGTAGATATTGCATTCAAATGTTATTTATTTTGTAGTTACTATGCATATTTGCATGTAGATGTAAGATCTAGCTGCTATGTTGTTCATTGATAAATCCTTTAGGATTCCATTGGAGCTTCCCTAATTCATTTTTATCAAACATAATGATGTGAATCGAGCTTTAATGAGTTCTAATATGCAACGTCAAGCTCTAAGCAGCCAAGGCCAAGAGCAAGTAGGAGTGGTTGGTTGACCTAGAAATTTTTTTTATCACAAATATAGATCTTAAAAATAAAAATGATGAAAATAAACTTAAAATTTTTAATACAAAAGAAGTAAATATACATTTATATACTTTGGGTTAACTAATCTGAGAATTTTTTTTTGTTTAGAGTTGAAGAGTGGGGTTTTGAGGGTAGGATTTCACATTTTTTTTAAAATAGAAAAAACTTAAAATTTTCAAAATAAAAAATGCTATTTTGGTCATTTTAGTTTCATAAATCTATTTTTGTGATAAAAACTTAAAAGATATATTTGAGAGATTCGCGCTCATTTTTATTTTAAAATATAATTTGAATACTAATAATTAAAGAGACTTAAAAGTATGACTTTTATTCTTGATAGTGAACTAATTTTGATATTTAAATAAATATATCAAATATTATTTTTGCATTTTGGTGGAAAAAGTAATTTTGCAGTTTGCGTGAGAAATCTAATTTTGTCGACTTGGTGGAATTCACAATTTGCAGTTTTTCTCAAAACACGATTTTCTTGTTGGGTAAAAGTGATTTTATTGTTTTGGCGATAAAATACCTGTTTAAAGTTTTGACAAGAGAATTCGATTTTACAGTTATGGCAAAAAAACACAATTTGTGGTTTTGTCGAACATCCCGATTTTCCGGTTGCGGTGGAAAAATGTGATTTTACATTTTTTTACGGGAAAAAACAAATTTATAATTTTGGCAGAAAAATTGATTTTACGGATAACTTAATTTTCGGTTTTGAAAAAAAAATGTGATTTTCGTGGTTTTGATGAGAAAATCCAATTATGTGTTTTTGGCAGAAAAATCAGTTTTTTTTTTTTTTTTTGCAAATTTGGTAGGAAAACATGATTTTGCAGTTTTTGTAGAATCAGACTTAGGATTTTTTTTAAAGTGGTTTTTGCAAAAATAATTTTATGAGAAAACTAAATGTTATTATTTTGAGATGCAAATGTTGCATCCATTAAAAGATTCACAAAGTTTTAAAAATTTTCTTTACAAAATTAAAAAAATAAATTGAGATGAAAAAGTGATATTATCTTGATATTAACTAATGATATTTTATATACTTGCTCATATATGAACTTTCAATTAATAAACTCATATCCAAAAATGCTCGAAACATTTATATCAAATTAATTTAGTTGAATAGAAAAACATTGAAGACAGAAAAAGACTTTCATGTGAGAAATCAACAAAAATGTTACTACATACTGAAGATCATATTTCTTGAGTAGCTTTGTTTTATAGTTTTAAATAAACTACATAAACAAATTATAATATTATATGTTTAGACATATATTGGAATACTATGTGTGCTTAAATGGGGTTTTATTCGATCTGAAATTTGAAGTGATTTGATTATTAATGAGTTTTAGATGATGTTATGTAAATTTGAAAATTTGGTGTATTTTTTTGTTAAACCATTCTAGAATCTTATCTAAAACCATGAAATTTGAATTTTTTATTTATTTTATAACTAAGAAACTCTTATCAAACACTTGAAGCATTCTAGAAACACTTGGAGCACTCTAGAATCTACAACATAAATTTTGTTTAATAACAATGAAATTCATAATACTTTATGAAATGATAAGTTCAATAACACTGGATTTTAAATCGTATTTTAAAATTCACTTTTGAATAAAAGTGCATTTATCATTCGAAAACTCAGACTTGGGATTTTTTTAAAAGTGGTTTTTGCAAAAATCATTTTATTAATTTTATGAGAAAACTAAATGTTATTATTATTTTTTTAATATAAACTAGTTATTTTAATATTTATTATGAAGGGTATTTGAGTCTTTAGATTTTGAGATGCAAATGTTGCATCCATTAAATGATTCACAAAGTTTTAAAAAATTTCTTTACAAAATTAAAAAGTAAATTGAGATGAAAAAGTGATATTATTTTGATATTAACTATGATATTTTTTATACTTGCTCATATATGAACTTTCAATTAATAAACTCATATCCGAAAATGCTTGAAAAATTTATATCAAATTAGTTTAGTTGAATATAAAAACATTGAAGACAGAAAAAGACTTTCATGTGAGAAATCAACAAAAATGTTACTACATACTGAAGATCATATTTCTTGAGTAGCTTTGTTTTATATTTTTAAATAAACTACATAAACAAATTATAATATTGTATGTTTAGACATCTATTGGAATATTATGTGTGCTTAAATGGGGTTTTATTCGATCTGAAATTTGAAGTGATCTGATTACTAATGAGTTTTAGATGATTTTACGTAAATTTGAAAATTTGGTGTATTTTTTTTTATTAAACCATTCTAGAATCTTATCTAAAACCATGAAATTTGAATTTATTTATTTATTTTATAACTAAGAAACTCTTATCAAACACTTGAAGCATTCTAGAAACACTTGGAGCACTCTAGAATCTACAACATAAATTTTGTTTAATAACAATGAAATTCATAATACTTTATGAAATGACAAGTTCAATAACACTGGATTTTAAATCGTATTTTAAAATTCACTTTTGAATAAAAGTGCATTTATCATTCGAATACAGATCAATTTAACCTTCTAACTATCCTCCCTAGTAATAATGATGCTCTAAATGTCTTGATTTTAGTGATTATCTTCCCTCTACTAATTGTAGTCAACTATATCCTTGATTTTTTTTTGTTTGGTTAATTATGTTATTACAAATGATGAGAAACATTACATAGACGATATTACAAATTCACTTTTTTCGGGAATTGAAACCTACAAACTGCATAGTCTGGGGTTTGAACCTCAAATCTGGTGTAGAAGACTTTAAACTTTTGACCACTAGACCAGTGCTGCTTCCACAATTTATCTCCTTGATTTAGTTTAAGAAATAATCATGATCATAGGTAGTATATTTCACAGGAAGCCCTAGCATCTTCATTCAACTTTTTCAGATCTTCCACCTTTTTCGGTGGTTTGATTTTTTCCGCCACTGAGGGAGGATCTTCGTCTTTCTTCCTCCTTTTCTTAAAGTGTTTATCTATGTTCTATTAAAGATGAGATTTTGTCAGGTAGAGTCAGTGGTGGTCTTGTTGGTATGGATTTATGATGGTCTGATCATTCCTCACGCGATACGTATGGCGTCGTATTGCTCTTCAACCTTACTTTCGTTTTTATGGAGGCTTTGGGTGGTGTTTACTATGTGGAAGTTTGGCATCGTCTAGAGCGTTGTAGCAGGTTGTTGGTGCTCTTCCAGTTTCACGATTCTGGTGTTACAAGACCTCTCTCCATATCTGATCTATGTGTTTGAGGTTATGTTTGCGCCCTTGCCTCGGTTTCACCGGCCTGGGTCTGTATGTGCTTTATTTTTATGTTTTATCAAGAGGTTCTTGATTGATTAAGCTAGTTGTGGTTATGCTTCATGGTGCTTTTGGAAGTTTCTTGTGGTGGTGTCGGTTTGTTTTGGATAAGACTTTCTTTTATGTTTCCCACTGGGCAAGTGTTTTGGTTTCTTCAACTTCGGATTTCAATACGGGAAAGAGAAAACTATCTTCACTGAGTTAAGACATGTTTCTGGCGACAGAGTTCATTCACGTTCAAGCTGATCTCTGCTCAAGCTGCTAGTGTAGATAAAAGCATGAAATCCAGCTGTGAAATAAAAATGAACTTTGGACAGTGCAGTCTCCTTTGTATCTCAAGAAATCTTTGTTTGAGATTGTTTGAATGCTTGGTCGCTGGAGTATGCGCAAGCAAGTAGGAATGCAATAGCTTTAAAAATTGCAGAGTGCTACCAATGACCAAAGGCATCAATCGTACATCGCCAACAATGGTCCTTACTGGCTCCTCTCTCTAATCTCTGCAGAAGTTGTATCATTGTATACATGATTTGGAAAATGTACACCACCGGATTCCATCTATTGGGGTGTGATTGGTTTGTCTTCGTGTACTATTGCTTGGCTCAATAGCCAATATATACTGGATATTTTCTTTTCATGTCTATTGGTGTGTTTTAAATTTTTGTAACAACATTATGCAATTTATTCTTTGGTGGCTTTATAACAATATTGATCAGTAAAAACAATTTAGTCTGACAATTAGTTTGCATACCTAGGTAGTCTAGTCATCTAGCTTAATTTAGGATCAACAATTTTGAATACACCCTCTTGTATTTGGAAACATTGACCTTAAAGATTTTTTTCTATTAATGATATTTTAGATTTAAAATAGTGCATCTTAAAAATTAATAAAAACTGAAATTATTAGTTAAAAGTATACTTTCTCTTAATATTTGTGAAAAAATCTATTAAAACTAATTGGTCTTTATCTGAAAGGTCTGACTAATTGAAACGCAGTGGTTGCGGTTGTGAGAGTTAACGGATGTGGGTGGTTGCGGTTATGATTTGTACGACTGACTTGTACATCGGTTAGAATTTGGTGTGTTTATGAAATATCTATGACTAGTTGATTATGAGATACTGCAGCGGTTTAATAATAAATTACAAATATTAACATATTATAACTTTATAAACATATCAAAACATATTATTAGGATAAAATAAAATAATTATTAATATAATATAATTAATAATATTATTATTTTTCTTTAATTTTTAATTTAGATGAAAATTAAAATTTCAATAAAATTTGTTTTTGTGATATATATTAGAACTTTAAAAATAATATTTGTTCAGTTATATATTTATATATCTTTATATATGTATATATATTAATGTGTTGTTCAATATAAAATATAATAATGTTTAAAAATATAGTGGAAATTCTTGGCTTAAAGTTTTTATAATACAAATTAAGAAAATTTTAGTGAATTTAAATTAAAATATAGAATGTATATATAGTATTCTTTCTAATATTTCAATTTTTAATTTAAGTTTTAAAATATTTTTAAATAAATTTTTTTATTTTTTTATCCACCCGCAACCGCAAACGCTAACTAGAACCAGTTTTTTATTTTAAAAGGTCTGGAGCAGTTTGAAATGATTTGTAGCAGTTTTTGTGATTGTTGCAAAACCCAACAACCGTTACCAACTGCAAAACTCCATTTAGAGGTAGTAACAGGAAAACCAATGATGCCCTAAGTATTCTTTTTGGTCATGCTTTTTTGGTCAAACATCTGGATTGGTATATGATACTGGTCTCCTGTTTTAGATATGCCTATTTTGGTATTTATGGTCAAGATAAACATGTTTGTTTTCTTCTCTGTTTACTATTTTATGTTTTCTATAAATGACTTTGTGCTAAGAAGAATTTGAAAATATCTAAAACAAATTAAAAACAAGTAAAATAAAATGAAGTTCTCTCTGAAACCTTCAACTTCGAAGGTGATTAGTTAATCATTTTCTCTTGATTTATTCAAGGCTATTTTAAACAATCTTAACTTCTTTTGTAGCGAGATCAATTTGAGTAGAGAATCTGACGAGATTTTTTTCTTTTCCAACAGATGATTCGGACAAGGATTTTAATAGTTGTAGTATTGGCAATAAGTAGTTTTCAGATGATGGAATCATCTCCAGATTTAGCCAACAAGGTGAAGGCAAAGATTCAATATAATGCGATTAATTGTAGAAAACATAGTGCAGTTATAACCGAATTTGGAGCTGTGGGTGATGGAAAAACATCAAACACAAAAGCGTTTAATGAAGCCATTACCAAGCTTGCTCCTAAGGCGGCCGACGGTGGAGTGCAGCTCATTGTACCTCCGGGAAAATGGCTTACCGGAAGTTTCAACCTGACCAGCCATTTTACTTTGTTCATCCACAAAGATGCAACTATTCTTGCTTCTCAGGTATGAATATGATTTCCATCCTAGAAAAATATTCATTAATTTGATAATTCTTTTATCTAAGAAATAATCCATTTACAAGATTGTTATTTTCTCCTTAGGATGAATCTGAATATCCAGTGGTTGCACCATTACCATCATATGGACAAGGAAGAGATGCAGCAGGACCAACATTTGCTAGTTTAATCTCTGGCACAAACCTAACTGATGTTGTTATCACCGGTAAGGATATATAATACAACAAAAATAAAATTGTCCGAAGAATCATTGTTTAACATCTTGAATAATTTTGTTGTTTAATATTGTTTGCTAAGGTAACAACGGGACAATCAACGGACAAGGGAAATATTGGTGGGTGAAGTATCGAAGTGGTGGATTTAAGAATATCACGAGACCTTACACACTAGAAATCAAGTTCTCTAAAGACATTCAGATCTCGAACATCACGATCATCGATTCGCCTGCATGGAATATACATCCAGTGTACTGCAGTAACGTCATCGTTAAAAGCGTTACCATTCTGGCTCCTATCGATTCTCCTAATACTGATGGAATCAACCCTGGTACGTACCCATATCCCACGTTATATAGCAAGACCAAAGATTCATCAATAGTTATGATTATTTGTCTTCACATGTTTATAATATTCTAATCGTTATAGCATAAAAACGCAAATGCAAATATGGACTACTGGTATATAAAGCATTGTTTTCACATTCTTTGTTTTATCAGATTCATGCACCAACACATTGATCGAAGACTGTTACGTTGTCTCCGGAGATGATTGCATCGCCGTCAAGAGCGGTTGGGATCAGTTCGGTATCAAAGTCGGAATGCCAACTCAGCAACTCTCGATCCGAAGGCTCACATGCATCTCTCCCGATAGTGCTGGAATAGCACTCGGGAGCGAGATGTCCGGTGGAATCAAAGACGTTAGGATGGAAGACATAGTGTTACTTCAGACACAATCCGCTATCCGAATCAAAACAGCTGTTGGTCGTGGAGGTTACGTGAAAGATATCTTTGCCCGAAGGTTTATAATGAAGACAATGAAATACGTTTTCTGGATGAGTGGTGCTTATAACCAACACCCTGCTTCGGGATATGACCCCAAGGCTATGCCCGAGATTACGAATATTAATTACCGTGACATGATCGCTGAGAACGTTACGCAGCCCGCTAGGCTCGATGGGTTCACGAACGATCCTTTCACAAAGATATGTATGTCGAATATTAAAATTGCTTTGGCTGCTGAGCCCAAAAAGTTGCTGTGGAACTGTACGGCCATATCCGGAGTTTCGAGCAAGGTGACGCCGAAACCGTGTAGCTTGTTGCCGGAGAAAGCTCCTGTGAACTGTGCTTTTCCGGTTGATAAAATTCCTGTTGAATCTGTTGTACTGAACAAATGCTCGGCTTAGACATTGTTACAAAGATTATATTAATTCATTATCAAATAATACGTATGTGTTTTATCAACCAAGAAATAGCCCAGCTGTTATTATATCATATAAAGCTGACGGGTTCATTCAATGGTTTTACTATACTATATGAAGTTATTAATTTAGGTTTGTGGAATTATTAAGTTCCGTAATTAATTTATACATGATTATAAACATTTGAGAATATGTTCATCGTCTATAGACAGATTCTCCTCTGTCACCGACTCACTGGTCTTAGTTTGTCAGGATCGAATTATTATGTGAGGATATGAAAGGTGATATATATAGGTTATGTTCTCCATTTAGGTGATGTCACATATAATTTTAATCACTCTAGATTTTCTACCAAATATCTTCAAGTAGACAGTTTATATTATTTTGATATATGCATCTCTTATATCAGAAACTAGGTGAAAATTCTCTTATGAATATTTATTAATTTATATTTTATTGACTTAAACCCAATATAAAAGTTATTATTTATGTTTACAAAAAGTTTACATCAAACATCAAATAATTATAAATAACAACAGTTAAACATCATAAATATTTTAATAATTTTATTTATACAAATTTTTTAATATTTCTACAATTTTGTTTTGTTTTATTTAATTAAAATTTTGCATATCTTAATTTTAAATTTTATAACAGAAGCATATATTTTCAAGATAAGAACATAATACTTAAATATTATCTTATTTCTAAAATCTATTATTATTAATTTAAATTTATTTTAGTTATATATTAAATACAACTTTTTATATCTTAATGTTAAATTTTCTAAAAGAAAAATACATTTTCAAGACAACAACATAATACATAAGAAGTATCTTATTTTCTAAAAATCTCATATTATTCATATAAATTCGTTTTAATTATATAAGAAATTATATATAAAATTATAGAAATTATGATATTTAATCAAAAAGTATCTAAAATCATGAAACATTTGAAAAATCAGCAAACATCAAGCTCACTTCTTAAATAATATTATATATTTTTTACATGTCAATTTTAAAATTTATAATAGAAAAAATATTTTCAAAAAAATAACATAATACATAAGAATCATCTTATTTCCTAAAAAATATAATATTATTAATAGAAATTTATTTTAATTATAGAATAAATATAATTTTTATATCTTAATTTTAAATTATATAATAGAAAATATATTTGCAAGATAACAACACAATACCTATGAATTATCTTATTTTCTAAAATATCATATTATTAATATAAATTATTTTTAATTATATAATCAATAATAAAATAATTAGGAAATTATGATAAATGATCAAAAATACCTAAAATCATGAAGGATCTGACAAATCAGTAAATTCACTTTTCAAATAATTTTTCTTGATGTTTTATATATAATTATTAATAATATATAATTTTTTATATCTTATTTTTAAGTTTTATAACAGGAAATTATATTTTTCAGCATAACAACATAATACATAAGAATTAGTAATATAAATTCGTTTTAATTATATAATAAACATAATAACTTTTATATCTTAATTTCAAATTTAAGTTTTATATAAAATAGAAAATATATTTTCAAGATAACAGCATAACATACAAGAATTATTTTATTTTCTTAAAATATGATATATTAATATAAATTTGTTTTAACTATAAATGAAGTATAAATAAAATTATATATAAATATTAAAAATATTATAAATAAACAAAATTACCTAAAATTATAGAGCACATGACAACAAAGTAAATTTACTTCTCAAATAATAATATAGATTAATAGTTTTAATATAAGAGCAATCAGTAGTAGTGTAGTACTATGTTAATCAAAAGACGGATTCACTATGTCAGAAAACAAAGATATTGTAAAGAAGTTTATGTATGGTTTGTAGGTCCAAGACCATATAATATAAGGGTTTCTCTTCTAAATTACACAAAATATATGCTAATATCAATTTTAATGAGAAGATATACTCTAAGAGATATGACGAGATATATGTCAATATCCGAATACCCATCTCAATTTGGAGAATGTAGATTTTGAACTCCCAACTTGATAAGAAACGCTCCAAACTCTGTTTTTCCAAGTTCCTTCATTACTATATCAGCTAATTGCATCTTTGTCGAAACATGATTTGTTGTGATGAAACCATTCACTATCTCATCTCTTATAAAATGATAGTTGACTCCCACATATTTAGTCCTTCCATAAAATATGGAGCAGCCGCTATATAAATAACTAATATATTATAACAGTGAAACCAAATCAGTGCATCAAATCGAACACCAAGGGTAGATAGAAGGTTTCTTAACCAAATCAGTTCATGAACTATATCGGATATGGCTTTATACTCTGTTTCCGTAGACGATCTAGACACTATGTCTTCTTTGAATTTTTTCCTCGACATCGTTGAGTCTCCCAATTGAATAAGGACATTTTTTTCAAATAGACTTTTTTAAGTTTTATCACAAATATAGATAGCAAAAACTAAAATGACCAAAATAGTATTTTTTATTTTGAAAATGTTTAAGTTTTAAAAAATAAAAAAAAATTGAAATTCTATCCCTTAAATCCTACTCCTCAACGCTAAATAAAAAGAAGTAGGATTTGTTAAATGTATATTTACTTACTTTTATAAAACTTTTAAATCTATTTTACTCATTTTTATTTTAAAGTATATACTAGGTGTTTTGTCCGCACTTGCGGGCATTATCCTCTTATGAATATTTATTAGTTAATGTTTCATTAATTTAAAAATCAGCATAAAAAATTGTTTTTTATGTTTTCAACAAGTAAAAATCAAACATCAAATAATTATCAATGACAAAACTCAAACATCAGAAATATTTTAAAAAATATATTTCTATAACTTTTTTCTTGATTTATATTTATATTTAATTATAATATTTATATCTTAATTTTAAATATTATATTAGAAAAACATATTTTCAAGATAACAATATAATGCATAAGTTATTTATTTTCTAAAAATATAATATGAGAATTTTTTAACTATATAATAATTATATAAGATTATAAAAATTATGACATATAATTAAAATTACCTAAAATTATTGAGAACTTAATGAATCAGCAAATTCACATATTAAATAGTTTTTCATGAGTGATGATTTATATTTAATTAATAATATATAATTTTCTATTTTACTTTTAAATTGTATAATATAAAAATATATTTTCAGGATAACAACATAATACATAAGAATTACCATATTCTCTAAAAGTATAATATTATTAGTGTAAATTTATTTCAATTATAGAATAACTACAACTTTTTATATCATAATTTTAAATTTCTAATAGAAAATATATATTCAAGACAACAACTTAATACATAAGAAATATCTTATTTTCTAAGAATCTGATACTATTAATATAAAATTTGTTTCAAATATATAATAAATTATATAAATTGATAAATTATTAAAATAAACCTAAAATCATGGAAAATATGACAAATTAGCAAACATCAAATTCACTTCTTAAATAATATTATAGATATTTTACATGTTAATTATAAATTTTATAATTAGAAAAATAATTTTTCAAGATAACAACATAATACATAAGAATTAAATTATTTTCTAAAATATCATATTATTAATATAAATTAGTTTTAATTATATAATCTATAATAAAAATTATAGAAATTCTGATAAATGATCAAAATTAGTTAGGATCATGGAGACAAATCAACAAATTCACTTTTCAAATAATTTTTTTGATGATTTATATTTAATTAGGATTTTAATATAATTTTTATATCTTAATTTTAAGTTTTATAATAGGAAAATATGTTTTCAACATAACAACAGAATCCATAATGATTATCTTATTTGAGAAAATTTTTAAATTATTAATATAAATTCGTTTTAGTTATATTTAAATATTAAATTATTAATATAAATTTGTTTTAGATAAATATAATAGTGTTTATATCTTAATTTAAAATTGAAGTTTTATATATAAAAATATATTTCAAGATAACAACATAATTCACAAGAATTATCTTATTTACTAAAAATATGATATATTCATATAAATTCGTTTTATTTATAAATAAAATATATTAAATATTAAAAAATGATAAATAAACAAAATTACCTAAACTTATGGAGAACATGACAACTAAGCAAATTTACTTCTCAAATAATAGTATAGATTTGTGACAAAAACATTTTTAGATCTATTCTAAAAAATTTCTTATTGAATAAATCATGCTGTCAACAATCACCTAGTAATAGGACAAGCTACCCAATATGCGTCACACCATGCAGTGAGAGCAAGGGATTGGCCCGCCTTAAGTAATATACCTTGACCAAGATTCAGTTAAGATATCTCCCAACTCGCATAGTAGCATCCATATGATCTTTTGCTTTGGAGCTTTCATGAATTGAGAGAGTAATAGAGTATATGGATCGCATATCACAACTCCGGCCTTGTTACTCGTAAATACATCAGTCTCCTTACGAGCCATTTATATTTTTTCAGTTCTGAAATTTTCTCACCGGTCACAAGTGCGAGTTGATGATTTGATCCAATAGAAATGATGCAGGTTGCATCAGTAATAATGTCAAGAGTAAATTTCTTTTTGCACAAATAATATATATCTGACGAATGTCAAGCCACCTCTGTTCCCAAAACTATTTTAAAAAGTCCGAGATGTTTTATCTTAAAAGATGTACTCAATTGGTTTCAAAATGTCAAAAATACATGTGAAGTACTTCATGTGATTGATTATATCATCCACAAAGATCAGAACATTAATCAGAATCCCACCTTGATCATACACAGACAATGAGTAATCTGGAATTAACTGAATAAAACCAGCATCTGAGTGCTTGTTTAAGTACATAAAGAGTTATGTATTCTACACAATTTGCTCTTGTCCTCTATCCGAATTCTTGGTGGTATCTCCACGATTTCCATGTAAAAAAGCATTATGCACGTCTATCTAGTGTATATCCCAGTCCTAAGAGACCACAATCTCAAGAAAACATCGAATGATTGCTTTTTTACTTGTGGTGAGAATGTGTCAGTAAAGTCCTCACCTTCGACTTGGTGATTTCCAAACATGACCAGTTGAGCTTTATAGCGTTCACTAGAGCCATCAGACTTGTATTTGATGCAGTAAACGCATCTACATCCAAGACACTATTTCCCATGAGGTAATATGCCTCCACAGTCCATGCAACCCTCATTATTCTTAATCATATTGAGGTTTATATTGATCAAATATGAAAATGGACCTTTTTCAATTTTTTTTTTGAAAATTTAGGGTTCTAAAACAAAAAATATAATAATAGAAAATTAGATAGGACTTGGTACATAAGTATCCCTAGCACATGGCCAAAGAGGCTAGTTGGAATGTAATACATTTAGCCAAAAATTTAGTTCTACCTTAGCAAAATTTAGGAAATTCGGAAAAAAAAAAAAGAGAACGGGCAATTAATGTTATCTGAAATGAATTAGTCGTTTATCATTACTTTTTTATTTAAGATAAATTATTATTTTTTCCAAAGAAGTTTTGATATAAACATTACATTTTTTTCTGTTAACATTACGTAAAATTTACAATATCTGGTTTAAAATTTACCGAAGCTTGCTAGGTATGAATTTAATATATTTAATGATTTGATTTTCACATTATATTCGTTACTTCGTACAAAACGTAAATTTTATAGTTCCCAACAAAATAAAATACTTCTTCGGCCACTGTCTGTCACTCACTAAAATGGAATCTAGAATGCATCGTAAATCATCTTCCCACCACAATCGCTACCTACTTGGGCCTTGGCTTGTAGCGACTAACAATCTTGTCGTCAATGCGCGGGTGTCAACTTCTACTTAAACCTTTACCTTTTGCTTTTTGCTTCTTTTTTTGTGGGCTTTAGATGTTGTCTGCTTTTTAGCATATACTCCTTAGTAAATGATAACCCTTGTCCGAAAACACGCTAGGTGCTACACGCTTAGATAATGCCTAACGCTATCAATTAATCGAAAATAATACAGAGATTAATTGGGGAATAACTTTTAAGATTTATATATCAGTTTTACAGTTATATATGAAATATGTGGATTAATAATGCTGTTATTACGTTGCTGTTAATGAAAACTGTAAAAACAAAATAATGATTAAACATATTTTAATACCTAATTTTAATGTCATTATTTCGTTTTTACAGTTTTCATTCTAAATATCTTATTTGTGTCAAAACCAACTGGGACTTTGAGTTGTGCATTTATTTGCCCAACTCTCTGCCACATTCGAATCTAGCTGTCTTTCCAATGTATTGGTATTTTCTGCTATTTTTGTATCAGTGATGTATTCCAGCCATTCTTTAGTGTACAATCAGATTATTTGAATCTCAGTTTTGTCCCGAAAAAGCATTCATAATGGTACCTTATGACTAGGGCTGGGCATTTTATCTGTTATATTTGATTCGATTCGTTATTCGTTTCGATTCGATCCGAAAATTCCGGATATCCGTAAACTTTCGAATCAAAGCAAATACTAAAATTCAATATCCGTTAAAATCGAAGCAAATCACAAATAGTAAAATTTTGGGAAGCGGATATCCGATCCGATCCGTAAATATATAAATATATGTATATCTTGATTATATTTAACATTTTAAATATATAAAATTATATAATTATTATTCTAGCATATGATTTTGAACAATTCTAATCAAATTATTACTTATATAAAAGTATTACATAAAAAGAAAGAGAGAAAATTATGACAATTATATTTTTTTCTTAAATTTTGTGTTATTATAATTGTAACTTAAGCTTAAAAAAATTACAAAATATATAAATTCACTAGTTCTTTTAAGTTTTATTTTATATATCATGCAAAAAANATCTTAAGATTATTTGTATTAATCAAAATGGATGAGATATCCGTAAATATTCGTAAATATCCGCAAATATCTATTTATTTTCCGGATATCCGTTTTTCCGGATATCCGTATTTTTTCGAAGCAAAGCAAATACCAAAATTAGATATCCGTAACATTCGAAGCAAATCACAAATACCTTAAAAAACCCGGATATCCGATCTGTGCCCACCCCTACTTATGACTGATTCACTTGACATTTAATATGTTAAAAGTGATACAAAACTCTATAAGATTCACCGAAAAATATCTATATAAAATGATATTTCCCAAAATTCATTGAAAGGTTTGTTTCTTGAGTAATAATTATTAACTGTGATATAAATCAACAATCGAAATATGTAATTCAAGACACTGAAACAATTGTGTGATGAAAATGAGCTACTAAATTATTACCCCTTCTGCTAGCTTCCTATAGTTGTTGATTCTCTTAGTCGTGCATGAGAACTCTCGATCTACGTGTCTTGAGCAGTCAAGGAGTGATGCATGTGTTGAGTAATTTTTGCTTTATCGATCATTCACTTCACATGGAAGAAAATTTTCTTGTGAGTCTTGTCTCCATCCTGTCTCATTGCTCTTCCTGATCAATGATCATGAATCTTTGTCTTCTTGAAGATTGCTGAGTCCGTGAGTCTTTTGAATTGTTGGGTTTTTGTCTTTGTCATTTTGGGAGAGTCTTTTGAGTTTTGAAAGTCATTCGAGTAACTCTAGAAGTTTTTCATTTTAACTGTTTCTTTTTCTTTTTCATTCTTTTTATTTTCTTAATTTAGATTGGGATTGTGGTAGTAGTCCACTACATAAATCATTGTCTGTAAATTAATTTATAGAGTTTTTTCGGTATATTAAAAACTTTATTAATTAATAATTGATAAATTAATAAACACCATAAATAAATAAATTTATTCAATCAAAATTTGATACAAATCGATAAAATAATACAATATTTTTTAGAAAATCTCTATAATATTATTTGAGAAGTCAGTTTCCTACGTGTCGCGATCACGTTAACTTTCGCGATGGTTGATTACATAGATACCCTTAATGAATTGTTAGATTTTAAGATTATTATTTTTATTTAGTTTTTTTTTAACTTTTTCCAAATAACATATATAATAAAAAAAGAAATATTTCTAAATTTTTTTTAAAAAATAGAAAACGAAAAATATGTATATAATATGATTTTATTAAAAAGGAAAGTTCACAAAATAGTAACACCCCCATTAATATATATTTTTAAATTACATAAAATATATTTTCAAA
Source organism: Eruca vesicaria subsp. sativa (assembly GCA_932364175.1). NCBI lineage: Eukaryota > Viridiplantae > Streptophyta > Magnoliopsida > Brassicales > Brassicaceae > Eruca > Eruca vesicaria. Next base: position 246,330 of record CAKOAT010741820.1, on the reverse strand, counting down.
ATAATAAAAATATATATGTTCATGAACATCAAAAAGTATGTCAGTTATACTTTATTTTCTAATATTTTTAGAAATCAACTTATAATTTGATAAATATTATGAAAATACATGTATATTTAAGCGATAAATAAAACTAATTTGATTTGACTTAACTAAAANATTTCTAAAATTTTAAGACAAATTTAAAAACGAAAATATATGTATATAATATGAATTTATTAAAAAGGAAAGTTCACAAAATAGTAATATCTCCATTAATATATATTTTTAAATAACATAAAATATATTTTCAAAATAATAAAAATATATATGTTCATGAACATCAAAAAATTTATCAGTTACACTTTATTTTCTAATATTTTTTAGAAATCAACATATAATTTGATAAATATTATGAAACTACATGTATATTTAAGCGATAAATAAAAATAATTTGATTTGACTTAACTAAAATAAAAAGTAATTATACTTCAGTTTTAAGAAACATTTCTAAAATTTTAAGACAAATTTAAAAACGAAAATATATGTATATAATATGAATTTATTAAAAAGGAAAGTTTACAAAATAGTAATATCTCCATTAATATATATTTTTAAATAACATAAAATATATTTTCAAAATAATAAAAATATATATGTTCATGAACATCAAAAAATTTATCAGTTACACATTATTTTCTAATATTTTTTAGAAATAAACATATAATTTGATAAATATTATAAAACTACATGTATATTTAAGCGATAAATAAAAATAATTTGATTTGACTTAACTAAAAAAAAGAGTAAATAAATATTATGAAAATACATGTATATTTAAGCGATAAATAAACTAATTTGATTTGACTTAACTAAAATAAAAAGAATTATACTTCAATTTTAATTTAAAAATATATTAACTCTATATACTCACAAAATGAATGACTCGACTAATATAATTTATATCCACAATTAAACATCTAACTACAATAAGAAAATATAATTTTGTAATAATAATAATAATAATAAAAATAATAATTTATTTAATTCTCTACATATAAATTAGAGACTGACTCAAAGCATATTAAAAAGAAAAATAAATATTAATTAATTACAAATTAATTCTTTTAGAATTTATATATATGCATGAGACTTCAAAATATTATCATTATATTCATTTATTTAATTTTGAATCAAACACTTCAGCTTATTATGTATTTCATTTTAAGCACAACATATATTAAGTTATACATAATTTAACTAAATATATTTACATATCTAAGAATATGTTTACATATCTAAAGAAAATAACCAACCAAAAGGAAAATAAAAAATTAATCAAATTTTTATTATATTTAGAATAAAAAAATTATAGCTGAATTCGAAAAATAGATATTATCGAATATACCGAATTGATAACCAAACCGACTATCGATCCGAAAAATAATTAAACCGACGATAATATATCCAAAGGCATATGTATAATTAGAATAATATACTATTTATTAATATAAATTAGACATATAAATTGATTCAAAACTCAAACTAAATATCAATCAATTATTATAAAATTTTACTTTCATGAATATTCATGAAAATTGAGACCCGTGCATGAGCACGGGAAAATCACCTAGTTTTATTGTAAATATATAGTCCCATTAAAGTTATAAATTAATAATTTTTATGTATATACATTTTATATTGTACAAACCAACTATTATGTTGTTAGTTTTATATTGACAATGAGTTTATCTTTATATTTTACTATCATTTTATATATTTTAATGTGATTTAGTAATTATATCCAAATTTAAATTATATTAAATGTATTTTCTATAAACCAAATAATATAATAAAACTAATAAAAATGTATAATTTCAAAAGGTTGATAAATTTTTATAAACTAAAATCAAATAGAAAAAAATCTAAGAAAGGAAACTTTTTGTAAAATATACTACCTATGATCATGATTATTTGTTAAAATAAATCAAGAAGATAGTTGACTACAATTAGAATAGGGAAGATAATCACAAAAATCAAGACATTGAGACCATCATTATTACTAGGGAGGAGCAACTAGAAGTTTAAATTGATTTGTATTCAAATGATAAATCTACTGTTATTCAAAGTAAAATAGGGGAGATAATCACTAAAATCAAGACATTTAGAGCATCATTATTATTAGGGAGGAGCAACTAGAAGTTTAAATTAATTTGTATTCAAATGATAAATCTACTGTTATTCAAAAAGTAAATTTTAAAATATGATTTAAAATTTAGTGTTATTGAATTTGTCATTTCATAAGTATTATGAATTTCGCAGTTATTAAAAAAAAATTAAGTTGTAGATTCTAGAGTGCGTTAAGTGTTTCTAGAGTGTTTTAAGTGTTTCTAAAACGCTACAAGTATTCTTAGAATATTTGATAAGGGTTTCTTAGTTATAAAAAAAAAAAAAACAAATTTCATGATTTTAGATAAGATTCTAGAGTGATATAACAAAATTTCACAAATTCTTAAATTTACCTAAATCATCTAAAACTTATTAACAATCAAATCACTTCAAATTTTAGATTGAAAGACTTTAGACTTAATATTCCAATAGATGTCTAAAACATATAATATTTTAATTTGAATGTGGGTTTATTTAATTATATAAAACAAAGCTACTCAAGAAATATGATCTTCAGTATTTAGTATTTTATTAATTTCTCACATGAAAGTTTTTTTTGTCTTTAATGTTTTTATATTCAACTAAATTGATTTGATATAGTTTTTCGAGCATTTTCGAATATGAGTTTATTAATTCAAGGTTCATATTGAGCAAGTATATATACGTATCATTATTTAATGATGGAGATCACATAGTGATGAAAATTCAAGTCTTTTTTGAGCAACTTAAAAAATTATAGTCTAAAGTATTTCAATTATAATGTATATACACTAAAATTAATTTTTACTTTAGAAAAAAAAAATTTAAAATATTTTTTAAAAAGTTTTTTTATAAATTAATATAATATTTTTTTTAATATTAGTAATATGGAGTTTTTTACTGTATATAGAAAAACATAATCCATAGTAAAAAAACTGAAGGTGGTAGCTGGGGGAGCCGGCAACATCTAATAGCTCACCCACCTTTCTCCTATTTACTACTTTCATTCTCCTTCCACCTCTCTTTCCCACACGTCTCTCCTCATCTATAAAGACAGATTTAATCATCTCTTTCTCCCTTAAAAAAAAAAAAACAGAAATAAAAAATAAATCAGAACAAAGTGATGAATCAAGAGAAATCCACGTCTTGTTGCTGTGTTCTTGATGCTTCCACTTATGTGGGTTTCTGGATTCTCAAGAAACTGCTCACTAGAGGCTACTCTGTTCGTGCAGCCATCCGCAAAAACGGTAAAAATCTTCAAGTTCTTCAATTAAATCTCGTGGCAAAGTTCTTTGTTTCTTCTTCTCCTGATCTTTTTGTTTAACGTTTAATCGAGTGATTGGTTTGGTAACAGGGGAGAGTATGCTTGAGGAGAATATCCGGAACATGCAAGCTACGGAGGAGAGATTAGTGGTTTACGATGTGGATGTGTTGGATTACCAGAGCATCCTTGTTTCTCTGAGCAACTGTAATGCTGTGTTCTGTTGCTTGGACAATCCTGAAGGGTACGATGTGAGTTTTGTACTCTTAGCACCCAACACTTGTTTGAAATCTTTTTTTTTCTTCTTATTTGTGTAAATTGAGATTTGGTTATTAAATGGTGTGATTATTTAGGAGAAGGAAGTTGATTTAGAGGTGAGAGGAGCGATTAATGTGGTGGAAGCATGTGCAAGAACAGAGAGTATAGACAAGATTGTCTTCTCTTCTTCACTAACTGCTGCAATTTGGAGAGATAACATTGGCACTCAAAAAGATGTTGATGAGAAGTCTTGGAGTGATCTAGACTTTTGTCTCAAGAAAAAGGTACTTTTAATTTATTTATTTAATTATTTAATTATATTTTTCATTTTAGTTCTTTTCCTTCTGTCAACGTTTTTTCCATTTGAACTCATTTAATTAATAATTTTAAGTATATTGAAAAGTTCAAGGGATTTAGACTGAAACATATTGGACCCACAATTTACAGATATGATAGTTTTGTCCATGAATCAACAATCAATCTGAAATGTCTATTTAATTATTTATTATGGGTCGCTAATCATACTAGTCGCATCTTTAGACCTTTTTATATATAAGTAGTTGGGTAATATGGGAGTTTGAGTAGTTTGATTAACAATAAATTTAAAGTTGGGTCTTCATGAAATGTTGTGTTTCTAGAGTAATTTTGGTCAAGATTCAACTCAATGAAAGACTGACTATTAATTAAAGAGGTCAAATTTATTAACAAGATCATCATTTTATAATAGTACTTAATTAGCATTCAAATTATTATTTTTTATCACGAATACACAATAAAGTTCCTCTAAAAATTGTGTTTATGTTCAGCTATGGCATGCTCTGGCCAAGACACAATCTGAGAAGGCTGCTTGGGCATTAGCCATGGACCGTATGGTCAACATGGTCTCAGTTAACCCAGGGCTCATCGTTGGACCCTCAGTGACTCAACACAACCCTAGACCCACCATGTCTTTCCTCAAAGGTATATAAAACACACACATTCAAAATATAAGAAAAACATATATTCATTCATGCAATTAGATGTATTGATACTCTTTTGGTGGAAATGCAATTTGCAGGCGCTGCGCAGATGTATGAGAACGGTGTGTTAGCCTACGTAGACGTGGAGTTTGTAGCTGACGTCCACATTCGAGTTTTTGAGGATAGTTCTGCTTGTGGTAGATATTTTTGCTTCAACCAAATTGTGAATACCGAAGAAGAAGCTCTCAAGCTTGTGGATATTCTATCTCCTTTAATTCCTATGCCACCAAGGTACATAGTTTTCTACGAAACAACACTATTTAATTATTATGGATCTTATGTAAATGCACTAGCTAATTACTCGAACTAGTAGAGGACCCTGAATGCAAGATATATAATATGCTAGGACTTGGAAATAATCATTTGTCTCTTGGATTTCTACTTAGTCTAAATATAAGAAATGATTCAGGTATGAGAAAGAGATGCAAGGAAGTGAAGTTTATGAAGAGAGGTTGAGAAACAGTAAACTCAACAAGCTGGTGGAAGCTGGCTCTGCTTGTTAATTAGATGGAGATAGTACAATGTTATATATATAAACTCAAGAGAAACAAAAAAATACATAAATTGTTATCATAAGAATAGTTTCCTTACTCTCTTTTGTCTTTTTCTTGTATTCTCTCAATTCTGAACAAATAATATTCTCTCAATTATGAACAAATAATATTTTCTTGTACTCTTAAATTGAAAATATGCTATAGAAATTAAATATTTCGTGTCATGTATGTCCTTGGTTGTAGAGTACAGTTTGTATATACAATAAGTTCAGCTAGCAACAAACTCTATAATGTAAAAAATGTTATAAAAAATATTGGAGGTTACAAAATACACATCTACAAGTAATAAGAAAGATGTCAAGGTCTCATTTATTGTTAACCCCTAATTAAGGTTGTTTGTGATAGATGTGACAAAATAGTTGTGTCGTTATGGACACAGTTGTCATCTGCAATATTTTATGATTCTTTAACTTGTATTGATGGAATTTATGAGTTGTCAAGGAGGCATTATAAGAAAATCAATGCGTATTGCTAAAAGAAAGGTGTTATTGCTTTATGTGAGAAGAAACGCGTGGAAAAAAATTGAAATATTCATATAGGTAAGTTTGATGAATACTTATACTAAAATTTTATTTTGTTATCATATCTTATTATATAAAGTTTAGTTTTTTAAATTTACTAATTAACATGATCACGACATATGACAATTATAATAGTTTTTATTTTTTGAAATGTTGATTTATGATAAGTCAAATAAAAAATATTATTATAAGATAATTTCTTTATAAATTAAAATATTTACACATTATTTTTTCTTAATAATATACTTAATAGTATTTTCTTATCAGTTTTGTTATAGTTTTTAAAAACGAAATAACCTAGAAACAGAATAATTTAGAAAATAAATTACTAAAAGGTATTAAACAAAAGAGAGTCGGAAAAGAAATTCTTATCCTTTTTAAAAATTTTAAAAGCGAAATAATCAAGAAAATAAATTACTAAAGAATTTTAAATTTACAACAAAATTCGTTTTTAATATTAAATTTTCTTATATATCTTAAATATGGTATATTTTAAAACATGTTCCAATTTAAAAAAAAAAAGTAAATTATAATCATGGAATAACTTAACACATGTCACAATTTTAAAAGGATAATTACTATGATGATATTATAATTTACATCTTATCTTAAGGAAAATTAACTAATTAAACAGGAAAATTTACAAAGTTTATTTTGCTGAGGATTTGAATAAAGGAAAATTATCATTAAACACACTTTTACAATGTTTTCTTAAAGATTTTAAAAAGGAAAATTATTATCAAATTATGTTTTTTAAAAAGATTGTAATAAGATTATAATTGCCATATTATTTTATACAATAAGATTGTATGTTTATTTATTTTCTACTTTCCATGTGTCTCAATCGTGTAAATTAACAAATTTTATACAAAAAAATTGTAAAAGAAAAAAAATATTTTCATATAAATAATTATTTAATAATAGTCTTTATTTTTTAACTAAGTTTTATATAATAATATATACTTATAATCATGTTTTTTTCTTACCGAAAATTATAATTTAGGTTATATAAATATTTTGTTGCTTAAAAATGTTATTAATATAACTGCAAATTCCAAATGAAGAAAACTTAATAATTATAAGAAAAAGAGAAAACTTCTTAAAGATTGTGATTTCTTCATCTCTATTAAAATATACACTAAAAATATTGTTTATTTTAATTTTTAGTCACCACAAAATTTTAGTTAACAAATTATTTCCATATCACACAATCAAGATTCAGAAATTTGATCTTTATCATATTCGTATATGTTTGTGGCTACAAGATTCAAAGCAGTGTTAAACTGCATAAGATATTTATAGTTTCATGACCTCTAAATTACATCATAAAAATAGTGATCTAGTGTTTTTCATTGGTTAAACAACTAAATTCATTTCAAATTCACATAAATATTCCTTAATATAATTTTTAATATAGAGAAACTTTATTATAGAAGCGGATTTTCTTCGATGTATAATTTTGTAATAGAGTCATACATTGGTGAAACTCATAATATAGTTTCTCTATTTTAAGAGAATATAAAGAGCTGGACGGAAAATACTTAAAAGATGAAAAACCATGCAAATAAAAGTATATAGATGATAATAAATGCACAAAAAATATTAAACTAAGAGCATATGAATGTATTACACTATCATTGACTCGATTGGTTCAATTCAACTTTCTAATTTATTATATTTCACTCTAATTCATATTTATTTCTTCGGGGTTGGGTTCATTTTGAATTTGATTTGAATTTGAGAAATTCTCTTGGATAGTTTTTTTTTTTTTTTTTTTTTTGATAATCCAGAGGTTCCCCACTTACGTGGATCATTCATCTGGGCCCGGTTAGGCAGCGGTCCACTTTCACCCGGGAGGGCTTTAAACCTGGGCTGAGGACAAGGCCCAACACCCAATACCGCATTGTTATGACATGGATGGGTAGCTCGCCTCCCTGCGGCGTCGAACCCGGGGCATGACTATTGGCCTCCAAGGTTTTTACCACCAAGCTACACCATCCCGTCAAAAAACCAATGTGATTTAGATGTATAGTTAATAGTGTTTTTATCTCGAGAATATATGTAAAATTAAATGTTTTTTCTAATCTTTGTGCAAAACCACCACTAAAATGAAACGAAGGGAATCTCTTGGATAGTTTTTGTAGTTTGTTTTCACAAAAATAATCATGAAGTAAGAAAATGGCCAAGATAAATTTTTATTAAAGGGTAATATGCACTTATATCTTTGGGTTAACTAATTTAGACTTAAAATTTAGAGTTAAGGGGGTGAAATTTTTGGTTTAGAATTCCATATTTTAAAAATTAAAAATAAATATTACAAATTTCAAAATAAAAGAAGCTATTTTGATCATTTTCTTTTGAGAATTTGTTTTGTAAAAAAAATTTAAAAATAATTATCTGAGAGAATTGCCTTTTAAATTTTGGCTCTTTTTTTTCTTGCACTAAATACAAAGTTGGTAAGAGCAGTTTAGCCACTATGATTACTAAAATATAAATATCAATCAAAATTTATGTGAAAAAAAACAAATTTCATTTCTTAAAATAATTTTCACACAATATCTACAAAATCATTTACATTTTTTATTTACATTACAAAAATTCACTTTTTATGTTTTTAATGCAATTAAAACATCAAACAAAACCCAGACAACGCACATGTCCATATCTAATACTCCCTCTGTTTTTAAATAAGTGTCATTTTGACTCTTTGCACATAAATTAAGAAAATTGTATAATAGACTAATATATCCCTATTTAATGTATGTTTAATTAAATGAAAATAATTTAAGTAAAATACTATTGGTTATTCAAAAGGGTAAAAAATAGATTTAATGTACAAAAGTACATTGGAATTGTAGAATGACACTTTTTCTAAAACAAAATTAAAAGGCTAAAGTGACACTTATTTAAAAACAGAGGGAGTAGTTTATATATCAAGGTTGGTCATACGTATAATGAGACAATATTTGTTTAGACTAATTAATATATATAATTAATTAATTATTTTTGTGAATACCTAACTAGAATTTATTAGCTTTCAAAGATATGTTATATATTTATTTATTATTTAATTTCCAAAATTGTTTTAAATCTTTTTGATTTTCTTTTTTTTGAGAAGTGGGTTTATCTTAACTTTCTTCTTTTTTCTGCAAGCTGTGATGTTAGACATGACGATCACGCAAGCAAATCAAAGACATCTATAATGCGTTTGACATTTCTTCTTTTTTGACTTATTGATTTATTAATTGGGAAGATCTCCATTACTTTATCTTTTCAAATTGCTTTCCAGTTTCCACTACTTATAATCGAAAACTAATAGGAGATCTATTTTTGAAAAATAATTTGTACACTATTCAAATGGGAGAATAGAATCGAGTAAAAAACAAAATACATTTACGGGCCGGCCCTGGGCCTAATATTACCTAACCCAACTGAAAACAACCAAAGACAAAGACGACACCGTTTAAAGGAAATATCTTGAACCTTCGTCTCCAGTAAAGATCGTCGATCAATCACCATCGTTGAATCTTCTGCCAAGACCTCGAAACAATCCCCCAAGTCCCTGAGTTGAAAATGGTGTTGATCGAAAGCGAAAGCGACGATGAAATCTCTGTGAAAGAAGAACCAAAGCCGTCGCGTTCTTCCTCGTCTCCGCCCGAAACAACTGAGGCGAAAATCGTCGGCGGAGATGATTCCGACGGGTTCGAAACTGCTAGCGAACGTGGAGTGAGCGATAACGAAGAAGAAGAAGAGGAAGAAGGTGATAGGAAACAAGACGCGATAGATAATCAGGAGTCACAACCGTCGGATAACCCCGAGAAGAAGGAAGATCAAGTGGAGGCCGTTAGCGATGTTGGATCAAATCAGGTGATCGATCTTTCTTCAACTTAGAACATGCAATAGCTTGATGTTAGCTTGAATCTGTAACTTGAAACGGCTTAGGCTTGATGTTAGCGTGAATCTATAGCTTGAAATGACTTAAGCTGATGCTAGCTTGAATCTATAACTTGAAATGGCTTAGGCTTGATGTTAGCGTGAATCTATAGCTTGAAATGACTTAAGCTGATGCTAGCTTGAATCTATAACTTGAAATGGCTTAGGCTTGATGTTAGCGTGAATCTATAGCTTGAAATGACTTAGCTGATGTTAGCTTGAATCTGTTACTTGAAACGGCTTAGGCTTGATTTAGCTTGAATCTATAACTTGAAATGTTTTAAGCTTGATGTTTGGTTGCATCTGTAACTTGACATGGCTAGAGCTTGATTTGAACTTGAATCTATAACTTGAAATGGTTTAATCTTGTTTTAGCTTGACACTGTAACGTGAAATGGCGTAAGCTTGATTTAGCTTGAATCTACAAATTTAAATAGCTTGATGTTAGCTTATATCTGTAGCTTTAAATGTCTTAAGCTTGATTTTAGCTTGAATCTATAACTTGCAATGGCTTAGACTTGATGTTAGCTTGAATCTATAGCTTGAAATGGCTTAAGCATGATGTTAGTTGGAATCTATAACTTGAGATGTCTTAGGCTTGATGTTTGCTTGCATCTATAACTTGCAATGGTTTAGGCTTGATGTTAGCTTCTACTTGTCTTCCTTTTTTTGTTTTAGAAGGAGAAAGCTTTGGAGGATGCGAGTGAAGCTAAGGTGGAAGGAAACAAGCTGTATGGGAATGGTCTTTACGAAGATGCATTGTCGAAGTATGAGCTTGCGTTACAGTTTGCCCAGGAGTTTCCTGAATCTTTGGAGCTTCGATCTATCTGCCATTCAAACAGAGCTATATGTTATCTCAAATTGGTATCTTCTTTAGCAGATGCTCTTAACTTGTATTGGATTCTTTTTGGTTATCATGTTATTGCTATAAATAGCTGTCAGGACTCTGCTGATGTGATCTCTTTGTGCTACTATAGGGAAAATATGCAGAAGCGATCAAGGAATGTACCAAAGCGATAGAGCTGAATCCGAGCTATACCAAAGCTTTGGTTCGTCGTGCAGAAGCTCATGAAAAGCTTGAACACTTTGAAGAAGCCCTCACTGGTAAGTCCTGGTTTTACATTCTCCTGTCAGAAACTATTAATAGAATAGAGTTTGATTGGAGATATAAATGATTTGTGTCTCTGTGCATTGTATAGACTTGAAGAAGCTATTAGAACTGGATCCTTCAAATGATCAGGCTAAAAAAGGGATTCGGCGTTTAGAACCATTGGCGGCTGAGAAGCGAGAAAAGATGAAAGAAGAAGCCATAGGTATCAAAAGGCCTTGTTGATGTTTTCTGATCAAGATTTATTGTTGCATTGTGACTCTTGAGTATTTTACCTAATCTCGATGATATGTTTTTTTCTGATTTTAACAGCAAAGCTGAAGGAGATGGGAAACACGATACTGGGTAAATTTGGGATGAGTGTAGACAACTTCAAAGCTGTTAAAGATCCCAACACTGGGTCTTACTCTTTTTCTTTCCAAAACTAGTCAACCACATTCCTCATGGTTTTGCATTAACCATTTTATGGTATTGTGTGGTAATATCAATTCGTATGTTGTCCATGAATTTTTACTGGAAAGTAGAAGAGATTCGTTTGCTTTGTACTTGATATATTTGGATACCAAAAATAGATCGGATTCAGAATAGTCTCCACATTCACAACAAGTGTGGACTCTCACTTCATTTCGTAAAGACTCAAACCTGTCTGTCAGTAGCAGAAGAACAGGACCAGCCTTAGCAAGTTGATTGATTGATCCATATACACATGTTAAGGAGGAACAAAGCCATTTCTCGTTTAAAATTTCGGGACCATTTTAAAAAAGAAAGAACGTTTTGATTCGAGGCGGATCCCTTTTTTCTTTGCCTTTACGAGTAAGAAAGTGGTTACGCTCCGCTGGGGAGCCGGAACTGTAAATTCTTTAGCTTACAATGTGTTTGGGAGCCCTCGTCCAAACGAGTATTTTACAGAGAGCCGACAAGGCATTCCATTAATAACAGGCCGTTTTGATTATTTGGAACAACTCGACGAATTTACTAGATCTTTTTAGGTATGGAACACAAGTTCGTTAAAACAAGGGAAGATTCAATAACTTCATTCAAAACAATTGTGCACATGCAATTATGTTGAGAATCACAACATTTGAGTAGAATAATTCATTCCCCACACAGTTTTATGTTCCCTTCCACATCCTAAACAATTCCGGGTACAACAAGTTCCCATGCAGAAGAAAAAAGAAAAGCAGAAAAGCTAAACATATATGTTATTGAGGTAGAAGGGAAGAGAAGGGTAACACTGATTGTTCCCTTCTGCAGTTTTTTTTTTTGCCTCTTGCTGAAAGAAGTATTGAATTATTCTGAGGGGTCTTGGAGCTGGGCAGTAGACAAATCATTGATGTGCGGATACACTGCTTTCTCATCCAGCTGATTCTGAGCCCAAATCAGCATCTTCAACAAGCTTGGAAGTTTTGGATCTGTTTGTTCACAAACATCAAGTCATCAACTAGAAAGAATTTGAATGATGATACATGTGGCCAGTGAAGAAAGGAATGAAATAATCTGAATGTTAATGACTTAAATGATGCTCTGTGCCTTGTGAATTAGGCTCTTCTTACTCCGAGAAGAATCTTTAGATTGGAAATGAATGATGGTCAAGAAGATAGAAAAAGAACAACAAGGGACAGTTAGTTACCTTTTTCATGACTCTGGCTGGTAAGAATGGCTGCATTGACTTCACTTGCAGTCTTAAGGCGGTGGGAAATGTCAAGAAGATCTTTAACAGGACAATTAGAGGCATCTTCAAAAACAAGCAGCGCTACAGTTTTTTCCAGTTCTTGCAGAAACGATTGCTGCACAAAGAATCAACATAAAATTGTACATGAATGTTGTTTCAAATAATGTATATACACAGAGAGATGCTTAAAATGTAAAAGGCCATGACTTACGTTTTCTTCGCCACGTGGAGCAAGTTCCTCTTGAGCAAACTCCAAGGCTTCTTCAATCTTGCCATGTCGAATAAGTTCAATCAACCTTTGCTGCTGAAGATGAAAGAAGAGCTCCGGATTCGTGTCTAGTATCTGCAACCACACAAAAAAAAAGAGATCAGCTTTTGATTCTTGATATCTCTCTCAAGAGATAAGCATTGTGGTGTAGTACCTCAGGATTCAAATCGTTAACTTTTTCAATAGCATCCTCAACGTGACCGTTTTGCACAGCCTTTTTAACAGCCATTCGATCAGTGATGGTGGACAGATCTATCTCAGGTTTAGTTCCAGACTCCCTTTGGAACTTGTCAGCAGCTTCAACAAAACCCTCAGTAACAAGAAAGTTCATGACGAGAGTGTTCATGTCTTCCTTCCTAAGCTTTACAGCGTTTAGCTTCTTCTCCCACTCCTCACGTGTTATCACTTTCTTCGAACTTGCCTTAATCAATTGACAACACATCATAAGTCAAAGTTGTTGGATCATAGATACAAACAGACTCATAAGAAGAACTTAGGAAGGGATGTAACTGAATTACCATTTCTAGGTCGTCTTCGTCAAGCTGATTAATGAAGATACGAAACAGTGACATTAGAAGGCTCTCATATTCAATCTAAATTGAACTTCTTACCTGCAGTAAAAATATAACAAGTCTTTCCAAGTGAAAACTCACACTTGGATCAGAGCTCTATTTTGCGATCAAAAGGGAACCGTAGTTCTCAGTTCTAAGAAAGAGTGTGTGCGTGAGACTATTTTCTGTACCTGGAGAAGAGAAGAGAATCTGGGAAACGGAAGACGGAGATTCTTGGGGACCTTGCTTCGCTTCTAGATTGGCTTCCCTAATAATTCTACAACTGATGAAGAAAAAAGAAGATAGAAAAGAGATGGGAGTACTACGGAGGAGGGTAATGGTATTATGATGGCGAACCGTCCATGAACCGAACGGTTTATACTAGTAAGGACCTCGGTTTTGATTTGCTTATTTATAAACCGGTAAAAAATGGTTCGATCATGTTCGGTTGAGGGTACAAAACTACTTGGTTATTGATCTGGTTTAATAAATCAGTTTGTTTATGTTTACATTCCTCTAACAAGCTTTACCAATTTTCCAAACCAAACTGAAATCATATCCACAATCTGTACTTGTATTGCAAAGTCATTTTTTTGCATCTGAGCTCTTACCTTAAATCGATTTAATCCTTAATAAATAATTAAATTTATATTTATATTTTTATATAGTTAACTATTAAATATGAAACTAATTATAATAAAAAAATCGTTAGTAAGAGAGAAAAAGCGTGTTCGACAAAACAAATTCAAATACAATGTATTATTATCTAAAATAATGTATTCTTTCTATAAGATCAATTTTGTATGTATACTTATCCATTAAAATTTTAAAATTGAAAGATAAATTTCTATAGTTGGTTATCAATTTAAGAGAAATGAAATAGAATTTTTTTTTCAAAGTTTTAAACAAAAAAATAGATTTTTTTTTAAATTTTTTGAAACACTTTGTTATGTAAAATGTTTATGGTTTTTGTTAAAAAATTTAGATGAAAATAATCATTTATTTTAATGATTATTAAATTGATTTATAGATAATTAGACCTGTATGTACATGAAAGTACTTAGTTATGGATATAAGACAAGCTGAACTAACATAAATATTAACCGAAATTATCTAAATTATTCCCAAGTTTATCAGAATTTAACCCAAAACTAAAAACAAAAATGTCGGTTCAATCCAACTTTTTTTTTTGCAACCAGAACCAAATAATTCTTAACCAGATAAATCAAACTAACTGAGTACACATGTCTTCATAAGAAAATTTGAAGATAATTCTTTAAAAACTATTTTGTATGAGACTAATTTAATAATATAGTTGTTTTATAAAATTCAGAAATACATTTATTAAAAAAAAGCTTATACAAACTAGTTTTTTAAACATAAAAAAATATATGCTTAAAAATCCCAAAAGTTTGTATTGTTCATGTGGTAAAAAAACTTTTGGGTCAAGGCTAAATCTCCACGACAAATTTTGTTTTTTTTGACGACAAAAATCTCCACGGCAAAATATTGAAACAAATAGTAGCTAAGACTCCTGGTTAGGGAAGAACGGCAATATTACTTCATCATTGATGTTCGCAAGTAACAACGTATTCATGACCATCTTGAAGAACAAAGGCGAGGTTCCACGTAACATAAGTTCACGTTTGATCTTTAATATTTAAACCACAGTCTCAAAGATTTGTTTGTGTGGCCGATTTGTGGAGATGTCAGGAGGATAAGGTTTAAAACTGATCCGTTGAATCTTGTTGCGAAGGTTCTTGTGTACGTGTGGATAGTAAGAAGGTGAATATATATATGTATACCTTATGTGAATGATCCTACCTCTGTGATGATATATAAATAGTGTGACGATCCTACGTCTGTGATGATGTCTACATAATGTGATGATCCTACGTCTTCTTTCGTTTGGGATGAAGTTTACCAATTACCATACCCAAGAAAGATAGAGATGTATTTCACGGTATTTGGGATACCTTTAACTGAGTTTTTGACAAAGCTAAACTGCATTTTATATCTAAAACTTGATAGGAATTCGAGATTTTAAAATGTGTTCGTTTGAAGAATAAATAACAAAAAAAAAATCGGCTGAAGAAACATCTTATCATTTGTTTTACAATTGTTGGTTGCTGAATTCAGGTAATTATATCTAAAAACTGGCCGATTTGTGAAGAATTCAGGTTTTGATTGTAACAATATAAATGAATTTAGAAGCGAGTAAATTGTTTTAAGTTTTATCGGCTTTAATTCAAAACTAATTTAATTCTATATAATAAATATACTGTATTTTGAGTTTTAAAAATGTTTTATGTTCTTAACAGAAAACATTCCTAAATCCACCAATAGTATCACAGACATAAATGTCATTTCAACATTTTATTCAATAGGTTTTAACTTAAGTTTCTCAAAAAAAAAAAAAGGTTATAATTTATAAGTATATAATCCAAGAAGGCAAGAACAAATATAAGATATGACATTGCAGCTTAAACAAAGAAGATCTAGATGTCAGTTCCCTGGTAATTAACTATTAGTTTGACCACTTATACTCTAACTTGGGTAACTCTTTACCATGTGTGAAGTAAATCCCAGCTTGTCTAGCATCCCAAAAGTTTTTCTTACCATAATGAACGATGAACCTACCACCTTTATATGCCCTAAACTTTGCATGAAGCCTGAAATCAAGGCCCTGCCATAAGTCACAATCGATCTTTGTTTTCTTAATACTTTCATAAAAGCTAATATCATAGGTTTGTCCAAGGCGTAAAAAGTGGTCGCCAAAGTCACCTTGCTACGATATACAATGAACTTTGAGAACGTTGTTTGGGTTAAGAGAGTTATTAAAATGCACAGTCTTTCTCGTAGAACTTGGCGCTACTCAAACCCACACACAATGTAATGACAAGCTGAAAACCGAAAAGGCGATTCATAATTTAGATTAATCTATATATAATGTATACTTTGCCTTTTGGAATATTTTATCATTTCAACTACGATAATATTAGATTGTGTTCAAAGTCCTGCACATGCTTAAATAGGAAAAACATATGATCATATTATCTGTAAAAGAAAACCATCTAGGAACGTGTTTTCAAGATGGAGAATTGCTGGTGGTGAAAGTGACTTTTGGCTCATTATTGTATATGGATCTAAAACAAAATGCTTTTATCATCTTATAACTAAAGATCCTTTAATTCATGAACGTTTGTACTAAATCTTTTGAGAAGATCTTAAAATTAATACAAAACTCAGAAAATTTAAACCCTTCTCAATTATTTTATGTTTAAATCTTTGAAGCTGTTTTTGTCTCAGGTTATATTTGTAAAAATGCATACATGTTTTTTGCTTGGTCATAAGAAGTTGCGTGTTATTTTGTTAGTTTTTTGGGTTAATTTTTCATTTGATTGAATTTAAAGTATACTTTTATATTTAAAATGAAAATTTTAGGTCATATTTGACAATTTCTCAAAAATTAATTGAAAAATATATTACATTTGTCAGTATTAATTACATATGTAACAAGTTGATCAAATATTATATCCCATAAATATATCAATATAAAATAATATAATTTACTGAATTAATTCAATTAGAACTTTGACAAATTGTTAAGAGAATAAATAACTAAAAATTTACCATACTTTTGTAATTCTACAATAAATAAGAAATTTAAACTTATAATAATTATCAATAAAAAACTAACGATGTAATATCAATAAATATTAGGTTTCTCTATTATTATTCTCTTTGTTTTCTTAGAATGACATAACAAAAATTTAATCAAAGTTTAAAGAATCAAAAATTAAATCATTTATTTGATTTTATATAAGTTTAAACAATATTAAAAAGTTATGAGAAGTTTATTCAATTTCTATAAATATTACTAGATTTTTTTGGGGATAAACCGGTATGTGGTCACGGCTCTAATAACAGGTTTTTGGATTTTTACCGAGTTTTACCAAGTTTTTAATTAATGAGGATTTCATTAAATTTGAATCAAATTATATACGGGTCACCAGGTTTACCGTACGACCGAGTGACGAGATATGAAACAGTGAATAAAATTTAAATGATGTATTTGATGATTATTTCACATATAATTTTCAATTACTGAATAAAAAATATTATCGCGTAACACAAATTATAATTCTTAAAATCTTAAAATTTAGAATAAATACAACATAACTTAAATAAATCAAAAAGAAATGATATACAATTTATAAACTGTTATATTATTTTTTCAACTAAAAAAATAATTTCATCGTGGATCAAATTCAATTAATGGGGATAGTGTACATAAGATGACCGGAGTCAGCTTTGCACTCAGAATAAGAAGCACTAAGATCATCTCCAAAAGATTCTCTATAACTTCAAATATATAGTTTTTTTTTAAGTTTGGGAGAGTGAAACTTCAAATATGAAGTTTCATCTTTTTATTTGCAATTTGATTCTTATATTTACATATCTTATTTATGATTCTTAAATATTTCCTTATTTATCATTTTAATCTTTAAAAAAATTTATATCTCACAAATTTTCAAATTTATTTCTATAAATTAAGCTTCACACACATAAAATTAAATAAAAAATTTAAAATAAAATTATATTATTTTAAATGTAGATTTAGACAACAAAAATATTACAAAACAAACTTAAATAAAACGTACATGAAGGCATAGTTACTGTAGAAATTTAAATATTACAACAACACTAATAATTTGGTAAATCTATCCCGGGAGCTCCAAAATACATAACATGATAATTGAGAATGAACATGATATTTATGCGCCGATAAAAGATACAAGATCAGTGGTAGAAGCAACAATTGATATGGGGGAAAATGAAGATATCCATTTTCAACAATTCTTAGCTCGTAATCTACCATTTAAAAATAAATAGAGTCATTTCTTACTGCGAAATGCACTAGTTGATTACATATGAGAGGAGGAAATAATTTTATGGAATAATGTGGTATTTTGCTTGTAGTTTAATATTTAATTATGCATTTCTATTTATAGCTTTATATTTTAATGTAAATTTTTATTAATTAATATTGTTATAATATTTTTATATATGTCTTAGTTATTTATAATTTTTTATGAATTTTAATTAATTGTGACAAATATAAAGATCATAATATAAAATATAAATAATTTGAAGTAAGTTTTGAAGTTTTCTTTTGGAAAAAAATACTTTGAAACTTCAAATATAGAATTTTGAAACTTCAAAATATAGTTAATTTTTAGAGATGCTCTAATATAAGTGAGGGAGAGTATGCTATGTCACCATGATTTTTTTCTGAAACACCATGATTAAAAAACCTCATGTATGACCTAATTTCTCAATAAAACTGGTAGAGATTAAGACTCTTCAAAAGAGGAGTCAAGCATTCAGGATATGCTACATCCCTTGAGGGGAAAATGCAATTTTCGATTCTCTAACAATAACAGTAAAAATCTTTCCATTAAAGTCACCGCAAATTCACGAGTTAACAGTAGGATTCTCTTCATGTCTCTCTTTAACCTCTCCATAAAAGTCTAATTAATTACTTTTTTGGGGTTATTATACATATAAGTCCTAAAATAATGTTTATATATAAAAAATTTAATGTTATTTGTCGGAAACAAATAAAATCGTCAAAGCAAAAAATTACTTCCTTCAAGTTTCTTTATGAGAATTAGGTCTGGGCATTTCGGGTATCGGTTCGGTTTGGTTCGGGTATTTCAGATTTCGGGTAGTTCGGGTAGAGGTTAAAAGATCCATTTACTACTTAACCTATTTCCAGTTCGGTTTGGATAGCGGGTTCGGTTCGTTTAGTAAAATTAGGAATCAAAAAATATCTAAAAATTTTGGTTCTCATTTAGTTCCAGTTCGGGTAATTCGGATAAATCTGTATAATATTATTTGATAAGTCAGTTTCATACGTGTCGCGCTCACGTTAACTTTCGCGGTAGTTGATTACATATATACCCTTAATGAATTGTTAGATTTTAAGATTATTATTAATATTTTTATTTAATTTCTTTTTTACCTTTTTCCAAATAACATATATAATAAAAAGAAAATATTTCTAAAATTTTAAAACAAATTTTAAAACAAATTTTAAAACAAAAATATATGTATATAATATGACTTTATTAAAAAGGAAAGTGCACAAAATAGTAATACCCCATTAATATATATTTTTAAATAACATAAAATATATTTTTTCAAAATAATAAAAATATATATGTTCATAAATATTCAAAAATTTATCAGTTACACTTTATTTTCTAATATTGTTTAGAAATCAACATATAATTTGATAAATATTATGAAAATACATGTATATTTAAACGTAAATAAAATAAAGAGTAAATAAATATTACGAAATACATATATATATATATATATATATATATATATATATATATATATATATATATATATATATATTTAAGCGATAAATAAAACTAATTTGATTTCACTTAACTAAAATAAAAAAGTAATTATACTTCAATTTTAATTTAAAAATATATTAAACTCAATATACTCACAAAATGAATGACTCGACTAATAATTTATATACAAAATTAAACATCTAACTACAATAAGAACGATAATTTTATAATAATAATAATAATAATATATTTAATTTTACATATAAATTAGAGGTTGACTCAAAGCATATTAAAAAGAAAAAGAAATATGAACCAATTACAATTTAATTCTTTTGTAGAATTTATATATATGAGACTTCAAAATATTATCATTATATTCATTTATGTAATTTTGAATCAAACAATCCAGCTCATTATTTTTCATTTTAAGCACACTATATAATAAATTATACATAATTTAACTATAATATATTTACATATCTAAGACAATAACCAACCGAAATGAAAATAAAAAAATTAATCAAAGTTTTATTATATTTAGAATATAAAATATTATAGCTGAATTCGAAAAATAGATATTATCCAATATACCAAATTGATAACCAAATCGATTATTGATCCAAAAAATAATTAAACCGACAATAATATATCCAAAGTCATATGTATTAGAATCATATAATATTTATTAATATAAATTATACATATAATTTATTTAAAACTAAAACTAAATAACAATCAATTATTATAAAATTTTAGTTTTATGAATATTCATATCCGTGCATAAGGACGGGAAAATCACCTAGTTATCAGTTATTTAGGATTTAATATCAAATAATTCGAAAAATTTAAATACAAATTTCATATATTTCGGATTACTTTGGATATTTGGATAAAATTATCCATATACTTTCAAGTAGTTCCTATACTTTATAATTATTTAGTTATCTTCAATTAATTTTGGATACTTCTAATAGATTTTTAAATTAAAATCATATATTTGGTTATATTATATATATGTAAAATTAATAATATTATATATTCGGGTATTCATTCGGTTCTCAGTTTGGTTCCGATTTAGTTCGATTATTTTGGATATATAAATAGAAGAACCGTTCAGATATTTAAAAGTCTTGGTTCAATTCCAGTTTCAGATATTTCGATTCGGTTTCGGTTTAGTTCTTCGGTTCCGGTTTTTTCCCCAGGCCTAACGAGAAAGTCGTGAATTCGTAATGCTTTTTCCTCAAGTTGACTTGTTTTGTCTGTGTTGATATTTTGTATAATAACTAGATTAGATGAATTAGGAAAAAATGATATAAAAAATAATGAAAAGAGAGGCGGAGGAGCATAAACATGATTGATGGGGACCACTAAAGTAACCATGTGCTGTGTGGCTTAACTCATCCTTTGCTGTCACCGGCAAGCTTCGAATCCAAAATAAAAACTACTAATCAAAGTCAATATATGTCTCCTTCTTCACGTCTCTCCGGACAAAAAGAAGAAGAAGAAGAAGACTTCACTGATCTTTCTCAATGGATTCGAGAGCTATACTCGGTTCTGCTTTGTTTCAACTCACTCCTACTCGTACCAGGTCTGTCTCTATGATTATGCTTGACGATGACGATTGGTCTTCTTTGTTTTTTGAATAATGTTTCTTTTTTATTTTATTTTTGAAGATTCGATCTGGTGTTGTTCTGTGGGAGTAAGAAGGAGAAGTTAGCATCAGGGATATTCGAACCCTTCATCTCTCATCTTAAATTCGCAAGAGATCAAATCACCAAAGGCGGTTACTCCATTTCTCTTCATCCTCCCTCCACTTCTCACTCTTCTTGGTTCACCAAATCCACTTTTGATCGGTATGTTTTCACAATTGAGATTTGAATTGTTGTTACAAGTGGTGTATGGGAAGATCTTGAACTCTGTGGATGCTTGCAGGTTTGTGAGATTCGTGAACACGCCTGCGATTATCGAGAGGTTCGTGACTCTGGAGAAAGAGATCTTGCAGATTGATCACTCTATCCAAGCTAATGAGATTGCTACTGCTGCTGATCAATTACAAGACGGTAGGCTTTTGAAATAACTTACTAAAGCTTGCTTGTAATAATGACAAGTATTCCTGATTTTTTTTACTTAATAATGTGCAGGGAGTAGTACTGTAAGAAAGTCAAATGAATCCTCCTCCAAGGTAACTTGTGTTTTCTGTCTTATTTAGTTTTTAGTCTGTTTCAATGTTTCAAAATAAACGTTGTTTTATAATTTTAATACAAAATTTATTAATTTTATATAATTTTTTTTTATTTGGTTGAAATATGGTTAGCCGTATAAATCGTAGTATTTTTATCTAGATAACATACAAAATCAAATGTTTTCTTAATATGTGTGCAAAAACTCAAAAAGACAAATAAATTGAAACAGAGAGAGTAATTAGCTTTTTCAATTAATTGTCCTCTCAATGTATGTATTACACAGAAGGAGTCTGAGAATGGCGATGGGGCTGCAGGAGAAGAAACCTCAAAGTAACTTTCTTATGGAACTATACTATACATGTTGAATCATGATGCAGCTGATAAACAAGTAGCCTTGGTTGACTAATTCGGTTATTTTTTTTTTTGTGTTGGTCAGGATTCAGCTTCAACGTCTTCTTGAAACCAGAAGAACATTGCTTCGGAGAGAGCAAGCAATGGCTTATGCACGAGGGGTTGTTGCTGGTTTTGAAATCGATACTATTGATGATCTCATACTCTTCGCTGATGCTTTTGGTGCGTCAAGGTTAAGGTATTTAGAGACAGTTGCCAACAACCATTTCTTGTTCATTTTGCAAAGGCATTAATTAACATCATTATGCAGGGAAGCATGCGTAAAGTACAAGGAACTATGGCAGAAGAAGCATGGAGATGGGCTTTGGATGGCTGAATTAGCAGCTGTGAAAGCTATTGCACCAGCAGACATGTCTTTGCTAGGTTCCTCAGGGATCATTCTCACCAATGAAGTTGCTGCTGCTCTTCCACTAAACGGGACAGACTCATCTAACTCAAGTTTTGAAAACAAAGGTACCTTACTGTAGTAATTCTTCTCTCACCTGCTAGATGGATACATTACTAAGTTTTGATTTTGTAGACCAGCACGCTTCTGCTGTTCCAAACTTTCAACCACCAATGGGATGGCCTAACCATATACCTCAGTATTACTACCCACCTCCATACCAAGGCTATCCTTACCCTATGATGCCTAATCAAAACCAAGGAAACATGCCATGGCCTTCAAAAGCTTTCAAGAAGAAAGGCAAAGGTGATTCTGATGGAGATGAGTCTAGTGGGTCTAGTGAATCATCTGACTCGGGAAGCGATGATGATTCTGCTTCTTCTTTGGAAGATCAAGGTAAAAGACACACTAAAAACTCTCGTAGGTCCTCAAAGAAAAACAGGAAGAAGTCATCATCTAAGACTGTTATCATCCGTAACATTAACTACATAAGCCCCGAGGGGAGAAACGGAGACATTGTGGAGGGGAATGAGTTTACTGACAACGGTTCTACTAAAGCTTATGATAGAGAAGTTTCTGGTGATGAGATTCTGAAGAGTTCAGCTGAAGCAAAAGGAAGCAATAGTGAGAATTGGGATTCTTTTCAGAATATTCTGATGAGGCACGACGATGGCTCAGATATACATTCAATGAATGTCGTCAGTGAAGAGCATTTCACACACGGAGGATCTAAAGGTTTGCAAGTAAACAACAATGGCTGTAGCGATTCCATTGATTTAACTCAGAAACACATAGAAAATGGTGGAGGAGCGAGCTTTGATCAGTTTGAAAGTGAGGGTAGGGTTTCAAGAACGAGAGATTCAACAGAAGAGTATATGTTATTGCCAAAGAGAACAGAAATGTTTAGAGATGGAAGCAAGGACTTGTATAATGCTACAACATCATTGGTGAAGAAGTCAGGAGGAAGTGGAGAGGATTGGTTTACTACTTCTGATCATTGTGGAGTGAAACCGGAAAGAAGCAACTATGGGGGGAGTATGTCATTTGATGAAAGTTGCATTATGACAACATCTGGAGGTTCTGATCAGAGCAAGAAACAAGAGTTCGTTGATGATTCTTTCATGGTCCATTCATCCTCCCTCACTGGTGAAGATGTTTATGATTCTCGTTGGAGACCAGAGGATGTTGGCATTGATAACGGTCATGCAACAAATGAGAAGCGTGAAATGTCAGGCTCGTGGGAACCAAATGATCTATGTATGATCCCTGAACGCAGTTCAGGAGACTCGTTGGCTAATGATCACTATATTGATTTCTCTGCTGAAGTGAACGCAAGGCTATCAAGTAACGGAACAACAGCTCAGGAAAAAGAAGATAAAACCGTCTCGAGCGTGGAGAAAAAGAAGAACCCGGAAGCTCGTAAGACTAGAACTCCAGCTAGAAGCAGAGGTGAAACCACGTCCAACACTGTAAAGAAACCGGTAGCAGCTAGCAGAACAATGGCACAGAAGAACAAGTTTGAAAAGGTAAAGACAACCCATCTTCACTGCATTTTCCTTTGTTATTAGTTTTTTTTTTTTTTTGCGTGTTTAATGTTTTGGTAATGTAGGAAGAAGAAATGAGGAAGAGAATAGAGAATCTTGTTTTGGAAAGGCAGAGAAGAATCGCTGAGAGATCAGCAGCCACTGCTTCTCGAAAAACCTCGAACCGATCTCCTTCGGTTCGTGAAAGGACCACATAAGTCGTTGGTAACAGTTAAAACCGTTGGAAACAAAACGAGATGTTTTTTGCTGCGCTAAATAAGGTATACTTCAATTTTTTATTTTTTTACATTCATAAATAAGTCAGGTGATGGTGATACTCCTTGATTTTGCTTGTGTCACGATTATTTATTTATTTATTAATTTGTATTCTGAATATTGGTTTGTAATTATATATTTGTAATTTGGATTAGAGACTCCACCAAAACGTGAAATTTTTAATACATCCCAATTTGTTCCTTTTAACAGGTTGGTTCTTATCGGTGTTAGATGAATATGTAGCACTGATGTAATCTAACATATTTAGAATAATTTGAACATTTATTTGGGTTCAAAAATTACATATAGTCGTACTTTAGTTTCCTAATGAATCTGAAAATAAGGTCTTTTTTACCCCAATTATTTTCTTGATACAATGGTTCTGTGTTTCTTTCTTTTTCTCTTCATACATATACAAAATATTCATCTTTTTCATATCATTTTTTTTTGCAATTTAACCGAAACTTTCAACTCTTAAATCTCTCAGAAAGATAATTTCAACATCCATACACGGCAGTATGAACAAAACAATATTTTCGATTTACTAAAAGCATATCCAACCCAACATCTTATCTAAAAGGAGAAAAATTTCAAAAGGAATATTTGAAGATTGATTGCTCTAATCATAAATGTCCAAAAAGTCCTTAAAATGTTATTCATTTATATTATAATCTTTGACATTAGCAAAAGTTACAAATAATGATAAACTTCACAAATACATATAAAACATTCATTTAATTTATTATACAACACACAATATTATAATATCATAGAGTAAAAATAGTATACGTTATATATATAATAAAACATAGATACACACAAATTTTGAAAAGTTACATGTAAATACCAAATTACTCAAGCATCATTTCCGAAAGAGATGTAATATTTACGTGTTTATTTAAATTTCTTTGATTTTTGTTAAGTTTGTTTAATGTATTTTTATCTTGTATGAGATTTATTTAATGTATTTTCTACTGTGTGAGATTTGTTTTAAAGTTATGTAATATTTATCCTATTTTATTTTATTTTGGTGTATTTAAGTTATTCTAAATTAAGCTTAGTACATAAAGTTTTGAAAAATAGTTCTAAGGACCAAAAAAGAAAACAAACAAAAAAAGTTTTGAGGTTTTGAATAGTGAAACCTCAAAATTAAGCTTTCACTATTCAAAATCTCAAATTTCTAAGATTTGTGATTTGGTTAAAATGACTAAAACTTCAAAATTTTAAGATTTGATTCTGAATTCTCCCAATAAATTCCGATTCTAAATGCAATAATTTCTAGAAGTATTCATGAAATTATGATGAACAGATGTGAAAATTTTCATTTGTATATACATGTCATTTTCTAACAAATGAAAGACAAAAAAGAATCCAAAAAGTGTAGGTGTTGGATATTTTCCTTTACAAATTTTGTAATAGTACGTATTTCATAATGCACTAAACAAAACTTCAAAAAATTACATGAACTTTTAAAATCATGCTTATATATATTTACAGTCAAAGTGTTAATCAACTGTTAGTTTATAAATTATATAAAATTAAAAATTGGCTACATGTGAAACTCAAACTCGCGGGTAAACAGATAAGAGTGTCTAGCCACTAGTCCAAAGTAAACGTTAACTTAAGTTATAACTAGATTTTGACCCGCGCTTGAAAAACGCAGAAATTTTTTATGGTTAAAATTTTATATAATTGGATTTTGTCTTAATTTAAAGAATATTTTGATATAAAATCAGTTCACCAAAATTTGTGGTGATGATTGTTTTTCCTTAGTTTTTAGTTTCACTTTTTATTTTTATATTTTGATTTTGGTTTTTAGTTTTTAAGTTTCTACTTTTCATTTTCAGTTTTTGGTTTTGGTTTTTAATTTTTAAACCCGCTGAGTTAGTTTGAACTGATATTACCAACAAACAAATCTCAAATAATCGAACATCCAATGTTTTAAAGTACATGATTTAAATAAATGATTAATAATAGATAATTTTCTTTTGTTAAAAATATTAAATACCTTTTGGGTCTGAAAATAATAATTTTTTTTTTGATCTTTTAAGGTGAAAAGTTTATTCAATGTTTTTTGGAGTTTTTTCTTAATACTAAGCCCAAAAATCAAACTATATAATTTGTTCAAAAAATAAAAGTAAGCCCAAGATTATATTCCATAAATAACCGCTGGTTTAATTTAAGTATAATTAGTAGATTTCCATATTCCATATCTTAATGATATATATTCTTTTAGAACATTCCATATTTGTAGAAGAAAATATGTGTTTTCGGTATACACATTGATATCTTCCGTTTTTTAAGGTAGTTTACATTAAGGTCGTCTTTTTACATTAATTGTGTTGGTTTAATTTAAATAATACGGTTCAATCAATTATATATGACTTATATTATTTGTAATATTCTAGATTTTGATCCGCGCTTGAAAAGCGCGGAAATTTTTTTATGATTAAAAATTTATATAATTGGGTTTTGTCTTAATTTAAAGAATATTTTGATATAAAATCAGTTCACCAAAATTTGTGATGATGATTATTTTTCATTAGTTTTTAGTTTCAGTTTTTATTTTTAGATTTTGGTTTTTGGTTTTTAGTTTTTAAGTTTCTACTTTTCATTTTCAGTTTTTGGTTTGGGTTTTTAATTTTTAAACCCGATGAGTTAGTTTAAACTAATATTAAACTAATATTACCAACAAACAAATCTCAAATAATCGAACATCTAATTTAAAACTGAAAAGATGATAACAATTTTTTAAAAAAAAAATTGAAATAGTTTTTTTGTAAATAAACAAAGCAAAAAAATGTAACATGTGTTTTCAGCTTTTGGTTTTGAATTTTAGTTTTTAGATTTGGTTTTTGGTTTTGCTTTACACTTTTTAATCAATAAATTATTTAAGAAAAATAAAACAATAAATTATTTAAAAGTTACCATTGAAATTTATCAAAAACAAAGTGAGTGTTATTTAAAAAAAATATATTAACATGTTTTAAAGTACATGATTTAAATAAATGATTAATAATAGATAATTTTGTTTTGTTAAAAATATTAAATACCTTTTGGTTCTGAAAATAATAATTTATTTTTTGATCTTTTAAGTTGAAAAGTTTATTCAATGTTTTTGGAGTTTTTTTTTCTTAATACCAACTATATAATTTGTTCAAAAAATAAAAGTAAGCCTAAGACTATATTCCATAAATAAATACTGGTTTAATTTAAGTATAATTAGTAGATTTTCATATTCCATATTTTGATGATACATATTCTTTTAGAACATTCCATATTTGTAGGAGAAAATATGTGTTTTCGATATACACATAGATACCTGCCGTATTTTGAAGGTAGTTTACATTAAGGTCGTCTCTTTACATTAATTGTGCTGGTTTAATTTAAATAATACGGTTCAATCAATTATATGACTTATATTATTTGTAACATTCTAGAAATGGTCCAAATTTAAATGACAACTTGTATCAGTAGATAAAAAGAATAACTCTATTTTAACAGAGTATATTATTTATTTTTTAATTAACTTTAGAAATTGTTTTTTTTTTTATAAATTTAACTTTATTTTCACTAATTTAAATATTTAAATAAAGCTAAATTTTCAAAAACTGGTATTAATTTACCTCTCATTTGCATGGCTCCTAAAATTGGCAGATAGATCAGCAAATCTGTATGTGTTTATAGCACACACAAAATTATCTTGTATGTGTCTCTCTCTCTCTTTCTCTTGTAGAAACTTACTATACACGGTTTTTAATAAGTAGAATGTAAAGAAGAAGAGTTACAAAAGATGCAAGAATCAGACATGAGTTGATGAATGATGCCTCCTTCTTCAATCCTAAGCTTCTTACTCTCTCTGTTCCAAAGATGAACAGCAAAGCTATGTTTACGCAAATGCATAAGCCTCTTCCTCGACCAATTCACCTCGCTCTCATTCGCAGACGCTCTGTAAAACCTGCTGATTTTAGTCCAATCCACCGGATAAAACGCAGATGGTGGAAGAACAGAGAATCCCAAATCCGAGGAAGAAGTATTGAATCTCGCAACAACTCTGGATACTAAGTATGGACCATTGTGACCCCATCTGTTACCGTTGAAGGTTCTTGAGAACTCGTTGATGAACTTCTCAAGGAGAGGATGGTTCTTGTCAAAGATGAGCACAGCATTGTTGAGCCTGCTCCATTTTCTTGTGACCACATCAACTGCTTGTGCTCCGATTACGTTGTGGAGGTTGGTGAGAGATTTGAGGACTATAAAGTCTGTGTCTAAGTAGATTCCACCGTATTTGTAGAGCAAGACTAATCTTAGAAGGTTAGAAAGGTTTTGCTCTAATGGAATCACACCTGGACTGAACATTCTTTTCTTCAATCTTTCATACCATTTCTCTGCTGATGTGTTTTTGAAGATGTAAGTGAAGTCCGGTTTAATCGCAAGCACTTTAAGCCCTTTGTCCGTAAAGGGTTTCAAGATTAGAGTTCCTCTCTCACAGTCAAATGAGTTCGAGACCAAGATCAAACAGCTATTTGGGTGGGATTTGAAGAGACTCTCTATTGTGAACCATTCTCTATCACCAAAAGATTCGATGGAAGAGATCCAAGTCATGAAGAAGAGGGATTCACAGGAGGATTTGGACAAGAATGACTTGATCCTCGTCTTGAAACTCTCTCTTGATTTTCCTTTTGGCTTCTGTACGAGCCCTGAAGAGGTTTCTTTCACTGCAAGCAACAGTGAAGAATCTGACTTGGATGATGATGTTAGTGTTTCTGTTGATGGTAATGATATTGATGGATGATGATGATGAAGAACTTGGTGTTGATAAAGTGAAGGAGTGGGTTTAATGGGT
This sequence comes from Eruca vesicaria subsp. sativa, assembly GCA_932364175.1. Classification (NCBI taxonomy): domain Eukaryota; kingdom Viridiplantae; phylum Streptophyta; class Magnoliopsida; order Brassicales; family Brassicaceae; genus Eruca; species Eruca vesicaria. The sequence continues at coordinate 217,057 of CAKOAT010741820.1, read as the reverse complement.
GGGATTGGATCAAGATAAAGAGAGAAGACAGAGAAACTGTTGTAGATTAAGAGAAGCATGATAAGAAGACCGAGAAGAGACATTGGTAGACAACAAACAAAAGACACGATCAATCTTTTCAACTTCTGCAAAAATACAACTTGTTCTGTTCTTCTGCTCTCTTCCATCTTTTGTTTTTCTTCTTCAAACTAAGTTTGCAAAAGACAGACTTTGTTAGAAAAATTTGTTTTTCTTAGGACAAAAGGGTGTATGTCTTATGTGAGTGTGATGATAATTGTTTGTTCAATAATGAAGTAGACAATATTTTTTTTTAAGTTTCTTGGAATACCTATATTATATACATCATATATGTAAATATCAATTGATAATGGCGAAAGAGAAAGACTACCTATACAAAATATATAATAAGTGTACTAAACTATTATTTAAAGAGTATTGTTATATCTTGTTTGATTGTTTCTAGTGACACAAGCAAGATAGTGTCCAGGCGTGGTCAAGACTTTAATCGGTTGCTTGCGCAATTTGGTTGTGTTGACAACGGTTTCTTGTGCAATTGAAACACTAATTATTGACTAACCATATGCAATAATATGGTTGTTAGGATGTTTTTAAAGTTTCAATCTACATATTCTAGTTTTCTAATGTAGTCGATTGATACTATAAAAATGATAGAGATTTTCTTGGATTATATGAAAATTGAAAAGTCAACATTTTTACTTTAGTTGTGTTATATTTTCCATAGTCAAAATGTGCACAAAAATGTAAACATTGGGATCAAAAACGACAAATCCATGTAATTGCAGTCTGGCATCAGACCAATTTCTAATCTCATGCAGTCATACACTAATCTGTAATCAGGAGAGTTCACATAAGAAGCAAATACAAAAATATTTTAGGAAAAAGAAAACAAATTGCCCTAAACATTTTGAGTAGAATAAAAAGAATGATGAAATGAAGAACCAAACAGGTAGAGTCAGATGATGAAACACTCAAAAAAGACTTTGATAAACATAACCACAAATCATAGAAGACCTCTCCTTCTCTTGTAATCACTAACAGTTAACGTAAGTCCATGTCTCTTACCATCATTCTCAACAACTCTGCATCCCACTGTTACTTCTGTCACATGTTTCCTCGCCATGAACGCTTTCTGTAATCCTTGAGGCCCTCCATACTTCTGCAACGCAGTTAGCGATAAAGACAATTCAAAACTATGCATCAGATTGTGTTCCACTCCTTGACCTATTGGAGCTCTAGTGTCTATTAGCTTCCCTGCCTCTGCAGCCGCTTCTGTCGCTTCCACACCGTTCTCTCCTCCTCCATTGGTCTCAACCGCTGCTGCAACAGCTGCCTCATTCTCTCCTCCATCTTTCCCACTGTTTTTACCATTGTAGTAGTTCGATGACCGTGTCCACCTCCTTGAAAACGGATCATACCCAGCTACACCAGCCTTGAGACTAGCAGTGATTGATTTCACCTCGGAAGCGTTCTTGCAATTCTCAGCTCTATTCTTCTTGTTCATCTCAAAGAGTTTGAGCGCCTTTTTATCTACTCCTTTTTTATTCCTTGACGCATCAAGCTGCTTGATCTTACCTTTGATCCCTCTACACCTGCTTCATCGTTTTTGCTCTCTGCAATCTCCAACTCTTTCCTAAGCCTATCTTTCTCGGCTGCAACATTCATTGGCCTGACGGATGCAGATTTTTTCTCCTCCAACATCTGCTTAACAGTCTCCGCCGAGTAAACAAAACTGTTGACTCTTTCGATCGCTTCTTTCTTCTCTGAAACATCTTGCTTGGAAGGCACGCGACCATTAGTTCGCTCAACCTCTCTGATCCACTGCCTATACTCTTCCTCCACAGGATGCCCGTCGGAGATCATAGCCATTTGCCAACGAGCAGCGGAAAATTCATTACCCCAGAAGACGTTAAGGTACTTGTGTGTAGTCTTGTTCTCTAGACTGTAGGCCTTGTCAGGATCAACTGCGTCCACATTCTTGACCATGCAGAGTCTATAAATGGGACCAGCCTTTGACCTCCCAATCCCAACTCTGACAAAGCAACCAACGATAAGGTCTTCAAAGAAAGGTTCAATAAACCATTTAGCAAGCTTAGACCTCCTAATAGTAATCTCTTTAATATCCTCATAGGTAGGCATATCTGACCTGTCGTCATCACTTTCCACCATACCTCCATCGTCACTCTGAGACCTATTATCACTATCACTTGAGCTACTCAATTTCGATGATGTGAAATCTCTGCTCAGCTTCGTAGGGTTCTGGTGCTTCATACGCTTAGCCCTCAACTCGTTCAAAGCATCATCCTTTGCAGCGGATCTGTCTGCAGATCTAGCAGAAGACCGAACACCACGAGATGCTGCAGGAAGTGGTTTGGAAACAGGAGTGGTGGTGGTGGTAGTCTTGTCGTTGTTCTGTCGCTTGGACCTAAGCTTCGCAGTGAAGCTTTTGTCTCCTTTCTTATCAGCACGTTCAGTAAGAATCATCTCTCTTTGAAACTCAGTCATCTCTGAAAGCTTCTGTCTGTCTTCGTCGTTCTTGTAAAGATCATCTCCAAAATCAGACTCCTACTCGCTGCTGCTGCTGCTGTCATCATCCTCTCGAGCTTCTTGTCTCTCTGCTTCCAGACTCTTCTTTAAAGGAACTTGAGGTTTCCTAGTTGCAGGGTAGTCATCAGAGTCTTCTTCCCTTGAGTCAGAGGAAGAACCTTCTTCACGTTCACGTCTCCTGGATGATGATGATGATGAAGGATGAGAATGGCGTCCCCTAGTAGGAGGTGCGTTTGTTCTACCAGCAGCTTCCAATAGCAAGTTATCTAAATCAACCATAGCGATGAGGAGGAGGAGGCTGAAGTTATAAGAAGAAGAAGCGAATATCAACAACGTAAGGATTTCTACTTATTGTGCAATTTGAGAGACATTGAAGAGTGAAAACGGTGGTGATAACTAGGGTGGTAAGGCGGAGAGATAACAGGCCTTGAGAACAATGAATTAGAGAGATTCTAGAAAAATCATCTTTGAAATCACCTTTGAAAGAAACAGCTTTAGGATTCTCTAATTTTCGCTAAAAAGTGAATAAAAAAAATATATTATATATATCCGGTAAAAAATCCGGTTAAGTTTAAAAGTAAATTGATAAAATCAAAGGTTCAGTCCGGTTTAGACGACTTATTATTAAGTCGTTTGTTGATACTATACATCAGACGACTTACTAGTAAGTCATCTGCCTTAAATATATTTACCAGACGACTTAATACTAAGTCGTCCAGACCCTAAACCATAAACTAAATTGACTAAATTAAGTAACTAACCACGTTATAAAATCAAATTATATTTAAATAGTGTTTATTATACACAGAAATAAACATACTTAGGTAAATTTTAAAAAATTCAAAAAAATATTTATGCTTTCGAAAATCTAACCCTAAGAAACACATACAATACTACAACATATGTCGGTAAAACTTAAACCAAAGAATATCATGACTCACTACTTTCACTCATCTATGTTGAAAACAATTAAATTTTGTTATATCTTAATTTATATCTCTTAAAACATATGTTAATTACATGATTTCAATTTTTTCACTTATCTAAATCTTTTTTTACAAAATTTTTAAATTATTTTAAAGAATAACTATACTAGACGACTTTTACGACTTAATTTAAACTCGCCTGGATATAATAGTTACGGGGTTAGAAACATAAAAAAAATCGGGTTTTTTGTTTGTTCACAAGGGGCTGGTTGTAACTTCAATAGACTTTTAGGTTACTTTTGCATTTGATTCATGTTTGGGTTTACTTTTACATTTGAAACCAAGTTTTGAGTCATATTTGGCAAATTTTTCTTTTTAGTAAGAGGTTAGAGAGAGAGAAAAAATGAGGAAAGAGAGGGTTGTTTTGGTTAGATGATGAATTTAGAGTCTTTTATATGTACACTAGATTTTTTATAAATTAATAATGTTGAGACTTTGAAATTTTATTAATTTATAAAGATACTAATTTATAAAAAAAATTATTTAGATTTTTTATTTTAAGATATATTTATTTTCAAAAATAAAAAATATTTGATGTTATATTGCATAGAATTTAAATGTGATTTTAGATATAATATTATTAAATCTTCTCAAAAATATATTAAGTGTTAAGAAAATATAAAAATAATTCCCTTGCAAATGTAAACAAACAATATAATGACAAAGTCTTACTTATATGAAATATGTATTACATAGAAATATGTATACATAGAAATTAGGGAAAATCTCTCAAATGGATATTTTTAAGTTTTATCACAAAAATAGACCTCAAAAATCAAATTACCAAAACAACATTATTTTTATTTTGAAAATTTTAAGTTTTTTTTAAAAACAAAAATTGAAATCCTACCCTCAAAACCCCACTCCTTAACTCTAAACAAAAAAAATGTAAGATTAGTTAACCCACATAATAGAAATGTATTTTTATTAATTTTTTGATAAAACTTTTAAGTCTATTTTGATCATTTTTATTTTTAAGGTTTATATTTGTGATAAAAAAGTTTTAGTTCTATTCTAGGGAATTTCCCTAAAAAATATCAATTTATAATTTTAATGGGACTATATATTTATATAATTTTTTTTAAAAATTAATATTTTATTATTTTATTTATTTGTATCAAATTTTGTAATCCAAAATCAACGAAATCTATACTATTAAAAGAGAAAGAGTTTAAATAAATCTACCTAGAAAAGTTGTTTAGACCTTTTCATTAGACTAATTTTTTGGTCTTTCCTAATATTTCTCCAACAATATTGTGCAATAATATTATATCATATAATTTACCTTCTATTTCTCTAACAATATATTAGTCAATATTCTTATTTATTATACATTACTCTTATTATTCCATATTCTTATTTCTTCATAATACGTTACTATAACCTTATAATATATTATTCTTTTGTAAACATATCTCATTAGTTTTATAATACGTGACTGATTTCACCAATTATACAAAACTATATCATTTGTTTGAGTCACCAACTATGCAACCGTACACTCCATCCTTTCTATTGATTAGTTTTCATAGCTGGTGTTTTGGACATTTTCATTCACGACCAATATGTTTAAAACCAAAATTTAATTATTTTTAGAGTAAACCTATTTATAACATAGTATATGGTAATAATACACAAATCGGTTTATTATATTATAATGTTTGAAGATATTTATACAAACAAGTTCTAAAATTAATGTTTTTTTATTCTAGCGAAAATATTTTTAAGCCTTTTGTTTATAAAGATATCTAGAATTGTGAAAGATCGTAACTTATACTTTCAATATTTTTTTGTGAATGATCTAATTTGTATGTATATCCAGTGTGGTAATTTCTAATTTTCAAGTATATAGCAGGTCTAAGTAGGTTTAGATATTTAAGACCAAAAGTACCAATAAACCTGAAAAATATTCGAATCTCAAAAAAATACTTCAAACCACAGATAAATACTCAAAATATATTCAAATATCTGAAAATCTTGAATTTCACGTAATCTGACTCCAAAAACAAAAAAATACCCCCAAATATATATTCTATGGAAACTTTACCTGAAACCTAAAATTATAAGTGTAAATTAAAAGAATATACATAATACCAAAACATATATGAAATATTCAAACATATCTAATATGAAAAAAACAAATTGAGTACTTTTATTTACCCGATCAGGTCTCGAGTATGATCCAGACTAGAATCAATTCCTGCCAGTTTTTGAAAATAGACAGTAAGTTTTTTTCATGGATCCCAACCAAATCTATATTATCGGGTCAGTTACGGTCGTGTTTTTCGATCCGGGTAAAATATCAAGACCTAGAGAAAGTTACATTAAAAATGTACAAACAAAATCTCAAATAAATTAATTTATAAATTATATAATTTTTCAAAAAAAAATCTGTTTCGATATAATACGATTAACATAAAAATGTACATCAATTCCAAAATACTAATTCATATCAAAATTTCTTTATAGTTTATTAATTATAGATATTATTATTTCCCTAAATTGTTAACGACCGTATAGAGCTGTGGATTAGCGCGTCGCAGCAGAAGGTCGTGGGTTCGACGGCCACTATTGTTGTTGCTTATTCTATTTTCTTTTTTACATTCTTTTGTCAAGTTTTTAGGGTTTAAAGATTCAGAGAGTGTGTTCTGAGTGATTTCTCTCAAGGGAAGGTGAACGAAATCGATAAAAATGGCATCTTCGTCTATATCTCTGAAAAGAAGAGAGCAACCAATGTCACGAGAAGGAGATCAGCTTATCGTCACTCCTTTAGGCGCCGGAAACGAAGTGGGCCGTTCCTGCGCCTACATGTCCTTCCGAGGCAAAACCGTTCTCGTTAGTTCCTCCTCTCAATATCGTGTTTGGTTTCTTGGTTTGGGGGAATGTCTTATTTTGGTTTCGTGCTGTGTGCAGTTTGATTGTGGGATCCATCCTGCCTACTCTGGAATGGCTGCTTTGCCTTACTTCGATGAAATTGATCCTTCCACCATTGATGTCCTCTTGATTACTCAGTATATGTCCACTTCTTTATTGGTTGATTTGGCCTTATGTTCTTGTGAGATGGTTTCTTAGTTTTAAGATAACAAACTTGGTGCTTTCTTGTTGTAGCTTTCATTTGGACCATGCAGCATCCCTACCTTATTTTCTTGAGAAGGTGTTTTTTTGTTATCAGTGTCTTTTAATATTCATCTGGAACTGGGACTAATACAGGTTGGTACTGTTTATTATTAGACTACATTCAAAGGGAGAGTTTTCATGACGCATGCCACAAAGGCTATCTATAAGTTGCTACTTACTGATTATGTTAAAGTCAGCAAGGTTTCTGTGGAAGACATGTTGTTCGATGAACATGACATCAACAAATCCATGGATAAAATTGAGGTGTGCTGAACTTTTAATACTACTTGTTCTTGCTTTGTGCTTAGCTTATCATGTTGCTTTCGAAATAATGTTTCTGTCAGAGTATGCAAGATGTAGGAACTGTATACTTACGCTTTTACTCAATGTAGCTATTTCCTCTTTTAGAGAAGTTGAACTAAAGTAATGTGCTTGAAGTTAAGATTTTGGAATCCTAGAAAGGATCACATTAGCCTTCTGAATGTGTGGTGTGTAGTGTGCGCTTCTTGTACTCTTCTTACAAGTTGAACTAAAGTATTGTGCTTACAAAGGATCATATTAGCCTTCTGAATGTGTGGTGTGTAGGGTGCGCTTCTTGTACTCTTCTTACAAGTTGAAATCATTGATAAGATATATGATTCTTGTTCTCGAAGCATCTGGTTAACTAACCTTAACGCTTTGATCAGTCCATTGAGTTATGTTTAAAATGTTTTCTATCGGTTTTGAAGAAGTGATGAGCTAAGGTTTATGTTTAATTCCTCTCTAGGTTATTGATTTCCATCAAACGGTTGAAGTGAACGGCATAAAGTTCTGGTGCTACACGGCAGGCCATGTTTTGGGTGCAGCCATGTTTATGGTGGATATAGCTGGTGTCCGAATTCTCTACACAGGCGACTATTCCCGTGAGGAAGACCGACATCTAAGAGCAGCTGAGCTTCCTCAATTCTCCCCTGACATATGCATCATTGAATCCACTTCCGGTGTCCAGCTTCATCAGTCACGTCACATCCGCGAGAAACGCTTCACTGATGTAATCCACTCAACAGTTTCTCAGGGAGGTCGTGTCCTGATCCCAGCTTTTGCTCTCGGCCGTGCACAGGAGCTTCTCCTAATTTTAGATGAGTACTGGGCCAACCACCCTGATCTACACAATATCCCTATCTACTATGCATCACCGCTCGCCAAAAAGTGTATGGCCGTTTACCAAACCTACATTTTATCTATGAATGACAGAATCCGCAACCAGTTTGCAAATTCTAATCCTTTTGTGTTCAAGCACATATCTGCGTTAAACAGTATCGATGATTTCAGAGATGTTGGTCCATCTGTGGTTATGGCTAGTCCTGGAGGTCTTCAAAGCGGTTTCTCGAGGCAGCTCTTTGACATCTGGTGTTCTGATAAGAGAAACGCTTGTATCATACCAGGTTATATGGTGGAAGGTACACTGGCGAAAACGATAATCAATGAACCGAAGGAGGTGACTCTTATGAACGGTCTTACTGCTCCTCTCAACATGCAGGTGCACTACATCTCCTTCTCTGCTCACGCAGACTATGCGCAGACGAGCACGTTTTTGAAAGAGCTCATGCCTCCAAACATCATCCTTGTTCATGGTGAAGCTAACGAGATGATGAGGCTCAAACAGAAACTCTTTACGGAGTTTCCTGATGGAAACACGAGGATCATGAATCCGAAGAACTGTGAGTCAGTTGAAATGTACTTCAACTCTGAGAAAATGGCTAAAACCATTGGGAGATTGGCTGAGAAGACACCTGATGTAGGCGATTCAGTGAGCGGGATCCTAGTGAAGAAAGGTTTCACTTATCAGATAATGGCACCTGATGATCTCCATGTTTTCTCACAGCTATCAACAGCGACTGTTACTCAACGTATCACTATCCCTTTCTCTGGAGCTTTCGGTGTGATTACACATCGCCTTGGGAAGATTTTCGAGAGCGTGGAATCTTCAACAGACGATGAAACCGGGCTTCCAGCACTGAAAGTACATGAAAGAGTAACGGTGAAACAAGAGTCAGAGAAGCACATCTCGCTTCAGTGGTCATCTGATCCAATAAGTGACATGGTTTCAGACTCCATTGTAGCTCTGGTTCTCAACATCAGCCGGGAAGTTCCCAAGATCATTGTGGAAGAAGAAGTTGCTGTGAAATCCGAAGAAGAGAATGGGAAGAAAGTAGAAAAAGTTATATATGCTCTTCTTGTGTCGCTCTTTGGGGATGTGAAACTAGGAGAGGACGGTAAACTGGTGATTAGTGTCGATGGCAATGTTGCTCATCTTGATAAAGAGAGTGGAGATGTAGAGAGTGAGCATGAAGGTCTAAAGGAAAGAGTGAGAGTAGCTTTTAAACGGATTCAAAGCGCTGTGAAGCCAGTCCCTCTCTGGGTGGAATAAAGTAGCCGTTGAGGTTTTTAATCATCATAGAGTTGCATCATCAGTGGCATGTTCCTGTATCCAAGTTTACTAACTATGATGATCAAGTCGCATTGATGTTATTTAGAATGTGTTTTATGAAACTTTGCTGCTTCTGTGAGTTCACTGTGATGATGGTTAGTCCAATGGATGTTATTACAAAGGTGCTCTTAAACATCAACATTTAATTTCAGTTTTATATAATTTTGATTTCCACATCAGTTGATTGTTTTTGTAGACTTTAAAAGTTTACTAGAGTTTGATCCAGATTATTATTTTTATTTACAAAAGTTTATTTATAAGACTAATGTTTATATAAATTATGTAGTTTAAAATTTCATATATTTTGTTTAGATTTTTCTGTAAAATAATATTAATTTTTATTTATAATAATATTTTATTAAAAATAAAAATATTTAAATGTGGAGAACTATTTTATAAATAAAAAAAACTCAACTCTATGAGTAATGAGTTCGTCTACCGATTACTCTATACTAGATTTTTTACCCGCACTTAAAAAACACGGTTATTATTTTTGTTGTTTTATTTACAGATGGGTCAATGAATATTTTGCTTTGATGATATAAAATGTCACAGAATCAAGTTCAAGTTATTATGTGGGTATGAAGAAATTTATATTTTATAATGCCTCAGATAATTTTTTATGCTTCTAAATAAGTTAACAATGGCTATACTTGAAATGTGTACTTGAGAAAGATTGTATATTTAACAATTAAATGGTCTAATTTTTTTTAGTTTTGTGATTAATTCGTAAAATCATTTAGTTACAAAATTTCAATCGCTCAGGCCAACCCGACCCGCTCCATAGCGGGTTGAGTCATTTTTCGACTCAAAAATTTGACCCGCCTGACCCACAAAGAAAATACTCCCTCTGTTTTTAAATAAGTGTCATTTTGACTATTTGCACATAAATTAAGAAAATTGTATAATAGACTAATATATCCCTATTTAATGTATGTTTAATTAAATGAAATAATCTAAGTAAAATACTATTGGTTATTCAAAAGGGTAAAAATAGATTTAATGTACAAAATTACATTGGGATTGTAGAATGACACTTTTTTGAAAATAAAATTAAAATGTTAAAGTGACACTTATTTAGAAACAGAGGGAGTATATTTTTGCAAGATTTTTTTTTTAAACTTGAAAGAGAATCAACCCATTAATGAAACTCATTAATATATAGTTTTTAGGCTCAAATGAAAAAGACTTTAATGTTATTAATGCAAAATTAATTTTGTTCATAAGATTAAATGTAATTTAAGAAAACATAAAAAATCATTAAAGATAATGTTTCTGTTTTAGTGGTATTGACTAGATTTTTGCTTCGAGCTTAAAAAACGCGGATACCATTTTTGTTGTTTTATCTATAGAGTCTTTTGTTGTGATGATATATATAATGTCCCTATCTAATATAATTTTAAAAAATTAATGCAGATTTTAATTTATTGTTATCATCAATATCCATGTAACTGTATTGTATGGAATTGTGTAGTTTTTATTTGGAAAAACAATATCAATTAACTACGCTTGGTGCAAGGAAGCGGGTCAAACTTGCCCCGCCTGATCCGCCTGACACACAAAGAAAATATATTTTATCCGCATCCGTCCCACTTAATTTTGTCGGTAATCTGCGAGACCCACTGATAATTATTAAATAATAAAAATTATTATTTTAAAATTTTCTAAGAAATAATATTAAATAGTATATTTTTAATTTTTTTTTTTTGAAAATATTTTTTTTTGGAAAATGTAGTATATTTTTGAAAAAAAGATTAAAAAATCTATTTTGTGGATTACCAGATACTCGCAATTAAAATTAGAACAACTCACACCCATGTCATGTAAAATATTTTTTGCGGATTAACAGATACCCGCAATTGAAATTAGACAACCTGCACCCATCCGGCAGGTCAATCTGCAAGCTAATATCAAAATTCCTAGCTCTAGTTCGCCAATTAAGACTAACTAGATTTTGACCCGCGCAACCGCGCGGGTGTTTATTTTCATTTATAGTTAGTTATATAAACATTTTGTTTTCACTTGTAAATTGGTATATATTATAGTAATCACATATTTACAATATGTATAGTAAATGTTTTTCAAACATAATAATATTATATAATACGTGTTTTAATCAAATAGATTGTTTCAAATTTTATATATTATACATGTTTTTCAAACATGTGTTTGTTTTTTCTTCTATATTTTATTGTTTGTTAAATTAGTATTTCATTTTAGATAAAGTAATATAAATAGAGCTTGATTAAATACTTCATAAATTAGTATTATAAAGAATTTTATTAAAAATAATTTTTTAAACAATTTCTTTTTTTAAACAAAATATTTTTAAAATTTTACATCGAAATAAATTTATCTAGTATATATAGCGTGTAAATTTTGTTAAGGTATATAAATATTCCATATTATGAATCTGTGATTTTTGTTAATATATTGTGGATGCATTTAACTGTTATTGACATATTTCCTTATAAATAATAGAAGATTCCTAAACTTATATCTATTGTCATATTTTGCATGACTAAGTTGGAAGTTGTGGGGTAATTTACCAAAATCAAATTGTTAAGTGTATCTTTGTTATTATATATATGATTTTTCATAAGATATAATAATGATAAGATTATTAGAGAGTTATTGTAACATGACTTTCTAGTAATAGTCCATTTTTTAAAACATCACACATGAAGTCAAGTCATGACTTCCGTTTTAATATATAAGATGTGTTTATTTTTGAAAGAAACTTCATAAATAATTAGAAGTTGAATTTAATCCGCTAATAAAATTTATTATTATATCGTTTTTAGACTCAAAAACAAAATGATACATCTTATATATTAAAACAGAAGTCATGACTTGACTTCATGTGTGATTTTTTTAAAAATGGACTATTACTAGAAAGTTATGTTACATTAACTCTCTAATAATCTTATCATTATTATATCTGATAGAAAATCATATCTATAATAACAAATATACGCTTAACAATCTGGTTTTGGTAAATTACCACACACCTTCCAACTTAGTCACGCAAAATATGTCAATAGATATAAGTTTAGGAATCTTCCATTATTTATAAGGAAATATGTCAATAATAGTTAAATGCATCCACAATATATTAACAAAAATCACAGATTAATAATATGAAATATTTATATACCCCAACAAAATTTACCCGCTATATATATTAGACAAATTTTATTTCGATGTAAGTTTTTTAAATTATATTGTTTTAGAAAAAGAAAAATTTCAAAAAAAAAAATCTTTTTTAATAAAATTCTTTATAATATTAATTTATGAAGCTATAAGTTTAGTTTTAAAAAAAAATTCTTTGAAGTTTATATTATCTTTGCAAGTATACTAATATTTAATTAAGCTCTATTTATATTACTTTATATAAAAATGAAATACTAATCTAACAAACAATAAAATATAGAAGAAGAAACAAACACATGTTTGAAAAACATGTATAATATAGAAAATTTGAAACAATCTATTTAATTAAAAAACTTATTATATATTATTATATTATGTTTGAAAAACATTTATTATACATATCGTAAATACGTGATTACTATAATATATACTAATTTATAAGTGAAAACAAAATGTTTATATAACTAGCTATAAACGAAAACAACCACCCGCGCGGTTGCGCGGGTCAATATCTAGTTATTATTAATTAATGAAAATAAAAATTTGTTGATGTTATTAAGATAATTTTAAAGAGAATGATTCTTCTTCTAACGGTATTGATTTGGAGTAAAAATGATTTACTGTAAAATAAGTTTGGAATAACTTTTAGAGTATGATTGGAGATTGTTTAGAAGACTTCCCAAAAAAGAGAACAAAAAACAAAGAAAAACATTGTCAAGAGTTAAACGCTTTCCCAACTTAGCTACTAGCTCTTAGGATTTTGCATGTAGACAGAAAAAAAAGGAATTTCCTTTGTATTATTGAGGAAAGGAATATAAGTTGAAGGATCAACGTCAGAGGAAATCGAATTGGATGTGGACGCGCTCCTCCTCCTTTGGAAGAAGCAAACAATTGTGATGGATCCGGAGCAGACGTTTATTAGGGTTCAGGAGAGGTTCTCGCAGATCTTAAATCCTAGGATTAGAGCTTTCTTAGAGTATACTTTCCTCTTCATCGCCATCACTTTGTTCTGCATCCTCGTTGTTATGCACGCCAATTACGTTCACCAGGTACTCTAATTTCCTCAGATAATTACTCTATGGGTGACAACTTTTATGTCTGAAATTGTAGTTACGATTAGGAATATAATTCCCCCTTAATCAGATTTTTTCTTATGTAGTTATGTTAATATGAATATAAGGTTTTGAGGTGAATTTGGTTTGAATGGGCCCCAAGATACATTTCTGATTTCTTGATGTGTTTTGTGGTTACTTATTTTGATTTCTTTATTAAAAACTGCATATGTTCTTGCAAAGCCTGGTTGTTCAAGTGAGCTGACTGGAGTTGAGTTATCTGAAGCAGAGCTTTTACAAATCAAGGTATGTAGCGATAGATAAAGGATGTGGTTGTCCTTTGTGAGACTCTACAACGAATGTGGCACCAACTTATTACTGTGCTGTAGATAACAAGCGCGGGGTTATGGTCACGTAGTGATGTTAAAGCTGCAGCTGAAAATTTACTACAAGTCCCAAGGAATGATCAAGGTGATTCTTTATCAGTAGGGGAGCTATATATCTTTAAAGTTTGCAGGGACTTATGCTGCTTCCTTTTTGAAATCATGTAGAAAGCTGTACCAGTGAAGAGAGTGCTGATAAAACACTTGCCAAAATTCATAAGGAAGAGCCCCGGGGTAGTTTTTCTGTGTCTGCTAAAGAGACTATCAGAGCAGCTATTCTTCGCTTTCCCAAAAAGTTTTATAGGCGCATATCTTTCGTTTTACACCACGCATCACGGATCCTCAGAGGTGTTAGAAAAATATGGGTGAGTCTGTCTCTTAAACTGACTTAGAATAATGAGCTCAGCTGACCACTTTGTTCATTTACTTTTGTTTCTCAAAAACTGACTTAGAAGATTTATGTAGCATGTGGCTCAGTTGTTAGGGTGTGAAGACGATTTAGCAATTATATGATCTGCCGAGTGCAATCCTGATTATTTGTGTTTTGAATAAAACAAATTCAAAATTTATATGCAGAACATTATCGGTATACCGCTGAATCTTGATCTGCCCAAATTGTTACATGTGCTGTATATGGATAGGGTCAACTACTACGCAGGTAAAAGTCATTTCAATAACATCTCTAATTTATATATGTAGTCGTTTAGTTCTTCGTCATCTCGATGAACCTATCAGACAATGAAAAATTGAATCTGAATACATACTACTTTGTTGAAAACATTTCTTGTTTTGAGATTCTTTTGTATAGCCATTCGACGATTTACATTTAATAGGTTTGCTGATTAGAAGAGTAAAAGCACCCAAGTTGGGCTTTTTGCTCTGCTTTCGGTTGAGAGATGTATGCATTAACTGGTATGCTTGAAATTAATGTATTAGTCGCTTATTTATGACAGTTCAATGGCTTGAGACAAGAACTCAAGAGTTTGAGCCGATATATCTATATACTATGGAAAAGGTAAACATTATCCTCTGTTGAAGATCATCTTATACCGTAGAATAACCTATTTTGATTAGGAAGATTCAAAAATGAGGAACTCTTCAGTTGAAATGGTTCGATCTTACAGTTGCTTTGACTTATTTCCATATAGGGTTACTTTTTGCTACCTGATGAAGCAAAGTCACGGCATAACATTCGCACTGCAAATGTAAGCATATCAGCACGACATCCCTGCTTTGGCAATAGGTAATACTCTGTCATTGGCCTCACTATGGAAGCAATTAAATTTGATTGGAAAGGCTGGATCCCGATGATAATCTTCTTAAAATTAAATTACTTTTGCAGGTTGCAGCAACTTACTATAAACAGAGTTGTAGGATATGATACAATTATAATGAATAGCTTACAGAATTCTGCTGGTCAAGGTAGGTATTAGTTGTCTGTCTGGTTGATAAATCCCATGCAAGTTTCACTATTTGTGCGTTTCTTCATTTTGCAATTAGGCAGAATGAAGTCATATATCTGAGTCCTTATAGGCCTGTGATACCTTGCGTTGAGGACAACTATTTGTTTCTTACTTGCTTTTGTAGCTTGTTTGTAGCTTGTGTGTAACCTCTTTCCATCTGAAAGTTTAGCCTACTGCTAAAAAGAGACTGTTTGATTATATTTTATGTTACCTGAACTAAGTTATCCTCTGGGAAATGCAGGAATTAATTGGTTCATGCATGAAAATGCATATTGTAAAATAACTAACCTCATTGTCTCCTGCTCATGCCCCTTTGATTATCTTTATATATGCTATTGTTAAAGATGGAGATTTCACCTCATATAACTGCGAAGTTCATCATTTACAGGTTATCTGTACAACTTCCAGACAAGAGAATTTTACAATCTTAGTTACTCCCAAGAAATTTCTGAAGGTTCTTCGCAATTTGGAGGTATGTCATGTTCTGTATCATGAACCTCATATGTTACAAATTTTATTTTGCATCTCTCAAGTCTTTTTAGTGTGAGCATCATGTTGGATTGGAAGATCTGATTAAGGCGGTGTTAGTAGTAGCTCTTGCAACTTTCGCTTTAGTTCAGTTTAACCATATGCTTAAGTAATATCATTATTCCGGGCTTATGCAGATTACTTGGTGACAAAATGTCATATGCTTAAGTAATATCATTATTCCGGGCTTATGCAGATTACTTGGTGACAAAATGTGGTGTTCTTATGATGTCTCTGTTTGTGTTTTTCACAACCACAATGTCTGTGTCATTCACTTTGCGAGAGACACAAACTCGCATGTTGAAGTTCACAGGTTTGTCTTTCTTATGTTTCAGTAACCGATGGTTTCCCCATCTTTGCTTCCCAAAATTTATCTTTCTTTGGGTATTAATTTGTTGCAGTGCAGCTTCAACACCATGCTCAGCATCGGTTACCAACGTTTCAGTTGATCTTTGTGCACGTGATTGAATCCCTCGTTTTTGTACCGGTATGCACAATCATCCCGGGCGTTTTGTATTCCAACATTTGAAAGGATTCTCACATAATATAATCATTTGAAATTGCAGATAATGATTGGGATTCTCTTCTTTCTGTTTGAGTTTTACGACGATCAGCTATTGGCTTTCATGGTTCTAGTTCTTGTCTGGCTATGCGAATTATTCACCCTGATAAGGTTCGGTCTCTCTCTTTTGCCTCAGTCTCCTGTATCAGGACAAAAGTCCTAATCTTCCAAACATTGCAGTGTTAGAACACCAATATCGATGAAGTTCTTCCCGCGCTTCTTTTTACTGTACTTCTTGGTGTTCCACATCTATTTCTTCTCCTACGCATATGGTAAGGACTGTGTTTATACATTATATGTCTGATTAACTACTTGTATGTGTTTTTCAGAGACGTCACATTATGTTTTGTCACTTACTCTCAACAGGCTTTTCTTATTTAGCCCTTATGACAACCGCTGCATTCATGCAACACTTGATTTTGTACTTTTGGAACCGTTTTGAGGTAAACGTTTTTGATTCCAACAAATCTAAGATTGGTCAAATCCACACAAAAAAAAAAAGCTTCAATGGGAAGGTTTATTTTATCTAAATAAAACACAAAAGTGGCAGGTACCGGCTCTTGAGAGATTCCTTCAAAGTCGACATTCACATCTTCAGCAACACCCAGACTTCCACATCACTTCCTCAACAATCCTAGCGTCAACTCTTCACATCACAAGGCTGAACAGAACAACAAGAAACCGATCCCCATCTGGTCCAAACAACACTAGCTTAAACCAAAACACAGAAACAAGATCTCCTGCAGCACCGGGAGTCCAGAATCCAACGCAACATCATCAAGAGCGAGAAGAGAACACAGCCAATACCATTCCCAGAGTGCCTAACCCACAAGCAGGCGCGATGAGCTCGTTCAGCTCGATGCTACTACGGATCTTAGGCGGGGCTCCATCAGAAGGACTTAACTCGTTTCTTTCGATGTTTAGGGATGTGAGAGATGAAGATGCAGCTCAAGTGTTCGAAGATACTTCCCCTCAGAACCCTCATCATGATACTCTTTTTGTGGACTAAATTATCTTTCTTTTTGTTTGCTGTATATTATTTTTTTGTTTCCGAGTTTTGTGTTCCTTGTTGCTTGTATAGTCACTAACCAAAAAACAAGAAGCATTTGGGATACAAACATGGCAAACAAACATCTATATTATTAAAATGGAGTTAAAAATGGCAAACATGGCAAATATTAAATGAAAATTGTTTGGAAATATGGATAATAGATTAATTTTCTTTTTTTATTTACACATTAACCATTGCAATTGTAATAAATTAAATATTTCTTTTTTATATTTTTTTTATTTACAGATTATGACATTGCTTTTAAAATCAATTTAAACTAATTAATTACAAAAGTTGTTGTTTATTTGTAATGAAAATAAAACACAAACTAAAATATATAATATATATTATATAAAACTATTTTTAAATACAATGTTACTTTATATATTTTTAGTTTAGTCAAATATAAAAAAATTTGAGTGTTCAATTTTAAGAAAATAATTTCATAAAATTAACAACAATTCATAGATAACTAATGCAAAAAAAAAAACAGTATGTTGTTTCATTTTAAAATAAATTAAAACAAACATGTTAATATATGAATAGTCTAATTACACCAGATTGAATCAAGTTATAATTTTTTTAATATAACATTATGTACAAATGAAAAAATATTATCAAACATCTGTATTATAAAATAATATATTTTACTCTATATTTAAATTACAAAACATAAAAATATATGTATTTTATAAAACCAACAATTTATGAATTTGCGTTGAACATAAGTTAAATCAAACAATCGCACTGGAGTGCGGGTTAATTTATAGTTCAGGTTAATTATGTAGTTTTGACTTTGTCATTATCATATTTTTGGACTATCTATTTTTAATATATATTTTATTTATTATAAAACATTAATTTACGTCTGATTATGCCTGAATCTCTCTCTCTCTCTCTCTCTCTCTCTCTCTCTCTATATATATATATATATATATATACTAGGTGTTTTGCCTTCTTATGAAAATTTATCCGTTGATGTTTGATAAATATATTACTTATGTTTTCGAAAAGAAAAAATCAAAAATCAAATAATTATAAATGACAAAAAACTCAAACATCAGAAATATTTTAAATAATATAGTTCTATAATCAATTTCCTTGATTTATATTTAATTATAATATTTATCCAAATATTTTTACTTAATTTATATTTATTTATAATTTTTATATCTTAATTATAAATTTTTTAATAGAAAAAATATTTTCAGATGAAAATACAATGCATAAGTTATTTATATTCTAAAAATATAATATGAAAAATTCGTTTTAATTATATAATAGTTATATAAGATTATAGAAATGATGACATATGATTACAATTACTTAAATCATGGAGAACTTAACAAATCAACAAATTCACTTCTTAAATAACTTTGCTTTGAGTGATGATTTATATTTATTAATAATAGATAATTTTCAATTTACTTTTAAATTATATAATATAAAAATATATTTTCAATTACCTTATTTTCTAAAAATATAATATTATTAGTGTAAATTTATTTGAAGTATAGAATAATTACAACTTTTTAAACTGTAATTTTAAATTTCTAATAGAAAAATATATTTTCAAGACAACAACATAATACATAAGAAGTGTCTTATTTTCTAAAAATCTGATACTATTAATATGAATTTATTTTAAATATATAATAAATTATATGTAAAATTATATAAATTATGATAATTATCAAAGTTACCTAAAATCATGGAAAATATGACAAACCATCAAACATTATATTCACTTTTTAAATAATAGAAAAGACTTCTTACATGTTAATTTCAAATTCTATAGTAAAAAATATATTTTCAAGATAACAACATAATATATAAGAATTAACTTATTTTCTAAAATATCATATTCTTAATATAAATTAGTTTTAGTTATATAATCAATAACAAAACAAAATTAAAGAAATTATGATAAGTGATCAAAATTACCTAGGATCATGGAGAAGTTGACAAATCAACAAATTCACTTTTCAAATATTTTTTTTATGACTTAAATTTAATTATTAATAATATAATTTTTATATCTTAATTTTAAATTTTATAATAGGAAACTATAATTTCAACATAACAACATAATACATAAGAATTATATTATTTTAGAAAAATATAAAATTATTAATACAAATTTGTTTTAGTTATATAATAAATATAATAATTTTTATATCATAATTTAAACTTTAAGTTTTATATATAAAAATTTAGTTCAAGATAACAACATATATCACAAAAATTATCTTATTTTTTTAAAATATAATATCATATAAATTCGTTTTATTTTAAATAAATTATATATAAATATTAAAAATATGATAAATAAACAAAAGTACCTAAATTTGTGGAGAACATGACAACTAAGCAAATTTACTTCTTAAATAATAGTATAGATTTTTTTTAAAATATAATAGCATATAAATTCGTTTTATTTTAAATAAATTATATATAAATATTAAAAATATGATAAATAAACAAAAGTACCTAAATTTATGGAGAACATGACAACTAAGCAAATTTACTTCTTAAATAATAGTATAGATTTTTTTAAAATATAATATCATATAAATTCGTTTTATTTTAAATAAATTATATATAAATATTAAAAATATGATAAATAAACAAAAGTACCTAAATTTATGGAGAACATGACAACTAAGCAAATTTACTTCTTAAATAATAGTATAGATATATATATATATATATATCTATTATATAAAGTAATGTATCTCTCCTATTTTAGAGTGCCACATAGGATGCCAACTAGATAAGTCCACGTAGGACAACTTTTACCCCCAAAATCCATCTCTTTCAATTGTATCTCCCATGTTTTCTCCGCCTCAATCGAAGAAACCGATTGATGGGTGATTCAGTTTTCTTGGTCTGATCAAAACACAGCTGATCCATCATCAGACTTAATCTTCACACTCCACAACACAACGCTTTTTGGTTTCTCCGTCTCCAGACGCTCCTCTGGAGTTCTCATGTCGAATTAGCCATAAGGACGAAGGAGTCATGGAGATCTCTGATTCGGTGCCGCTCTTTCACTCTAACCTCATTCTCCTTCCTCCTCTCGAGATCGCTCATCACGGTTACTTTCTCTTCTTCTTCTTATGTTTTGAATTGGCTTCGAAATTGGACTTTGATATTGGCCTACGGATTGTGGAGTTTAAGTTCATCTACAAAATGAAATTGTCTCCTTGCTTCTCTGTATGTTGCTTTAGTTTCAGCTAAGTCTTATTGTTGTGTCTATTCTAACATAGAAGGTTTGGAACATGATTTTTTTCGCTTTAACAACAAACACAACGTTGTTATGTAACTGTGTTTGATAGAGACTTAGTGTTTGTATCCATGTGTGCGTTTGATGAGAAAAAGGATGATTTTTGCTGTTTGTATGTGTTTAGATAGAGAACCATTACGTGGCTGAGTATTGTTGGGTACTTTCACGCCAACGAGAGGTTCAGTGATGTGGAGCTGGTATGGGCGAAGAACCTTGGTGATCACATCTATTGCTATTTTCCTTTTCCACCGATTAAGTATTACCTATAATCAGATCTAGGTAACCATCTTATGCTCTTTCATTTTTTAAACAACAAAAAGCTTGGATCCTTATATAAGGGTAAAGATCGAATCCATGTGAAGCATGTTGACATTTCTAACGAGGAAAAGGTCTTAAATAGCTTAGAAGACAGCCATTAAATAAGTGATAGCTATATATATAAAGGTTACTCACCAGTATATCTATCTTGGCATTATATAATAGATATAATGTTAATAATAGTTACTGTCTTTCAATAAGCTCAACTCAGAATATTGAGAGTCTTAAAGTTCGATTTTTTTAGTACTTGCAATCATTATTTTTATTGCATCCTAAACACATGCTGTCAACGTTAAGATACAAAACATGACCAGACTGTTTACTTGAATTGTGTTAGTGTTGCCAACCTTCTTGATACCAAATTCATATTGTTCTTTTATTTTGATACTTTCTGCTGATGTAATTTAATTTTGCTGCAGTTTACTGATACTTTTGTCTGCATTGCGTGATACCTCTATGTGAAAGATGCTTCCAAAAACTGGAGTGGTTGGAACAGCTGGAAGAAACAAACTACTTTTAATGACTAATGTCTTATCCATAAACATGCTCTCTCTCTATCTTGACAGCGATTGCTTTG
Organism: Eruca vesicaria subsp. sativa; assembly: GCA_932364175.1. Taxonomy (NCBI): domain Eukaryota; kingdom Viridiplantae; phylum Streptophyta; class Magnoliopsida; order Brassicales; family Brassicaceae; genus Eruca; species Eruca vesicaria. The sequence continues at coordinate 195,546 of CAKOAT010741820.1, read as the reverse complement.
GTTTATGTTTCAGCCAGAGCAGAAGTACGAGCTTGTGAAGAAGTTGCAAGAACTGAAGCATATATGTAGGATGACTGGTGATGGATGCTCCAGCTTTGAAGAGAGCCAACATTGGTATCGCTGTTGCTGCTGCTACAGATTTGCATGAGGCACTTCTGACCACGCGAGCCTTGACTCAGTGTTATCATCAGTGCGTTGTAACCACACGAGCTATTTCCCAAAGAATAATGAGCTGTACAATCAGTTCTCTCTTTTAAGCTATAGTTTTTCACTGTATCTTTTTTCTTATACAATCCCATTTTGTTTTCCCATGTTTTCTAACAGATTTATGCAGTCTCAATCACCATTTGCATAGTGGAAAGTACTCAACGTTGCATGAACATCAAATCTTCATGTTTACGTTCTCTTTGTACCTCTTCTATAGTTTGGGTTCATGCTCATTGCTTTAATATGGATAGTGAGTTTTTTTTTTTTTAACTTAGATAGTGAGTTTCTTTCTTCTTAAAACTTCTTCCTAGTGCTTCACATATTAACTACTCAACATGAATAATCATATGACTATCTCAAAGGAAAAAGTCGTGCCTCCTCCTACACCAGATAGCTGGAAAACTTCCTCCAAATGCTTCAAATAATCTTTGCAACTGGCATTGTCTTTGGAGGCTATGACTTTACTGGCCATCGTTTTATTCTGTGCTGCTTACAGAACCAACTTATTCTCGGCATCTAACATATAAACAATCTTTCTCTCTTTTTCTTCAATCAACTTCTCCATCACACAAGCATAACTATCATTGTTCTTTTCTTTAGAGAACATTCCATGTAAGACACTTGAGAGGCAATGAATATGAAATGATGTCCACAAGTCAGTAGTGTGGGGCAAGCTCTTAAATTCATCACTTCATCAAGAGGTAAGTATTTTGTAGAACGACCTGGTTTGTTTTTATTGTCCCCTAATAGCAAAAGCGGTAAAGCATAAAACATTGTCTCCTAACACTATTTTACATTAAATATAGTTTAGACAAAAAACTATTACACATAATCCGCGAGTACACTGATCTAATATGATATTATAGTAAAATAAATAGCATTTTTATAGAAAATATATAGATATTTTCAACATCATATGAAGAAGATAAATTCATAATAAAAAAGAATGTATATAGATATCATATTATCTTATCATTTTAATAATTTAAATATATATTAAATTAATTTGAAATAAATATAAACTTTATTATCATTTTCTAAAATTTACTTACATGTGGATATATAAAAGGAATACAAAATCATTTAACATTGTATATCGCTAAAAATAAATTATAATTTATCTATATTAATGAAATTAATAAAATTTAGTTATAGTTATTTATTTGTACTAAATTATAACTTCTATGTAAATGATATAAATTCGATGACTAAATATCATTCACTTTAAATGTATAGTTTGAATATTTATATAAAAAATAATTAAATTTAAATCAGATTATAATATCTACTAAATAAAATAAATAGTTATTTACTAATGACATATAACTAATTTTAAAAATAAGATTAATTAATTATAATAAATTCAATGTAAAAGAAATTTTATCATTTATTTTAAAACCCAAACTATGAATTCAGATAGCATGATTTATTTGATTTTAAAAATAATCACATATAAAATTATATATAGTTACAATTTTTATAGGATTCCTTTACCTACCTATTTTAAGTAATTTTATTATAATAAATAACCTATTTCTGCATTGTATAACTTAATAATTTTAAGAAAAATGTATAAATGCAAAAAGTGTCGTCAAATTCAAAAAATTAACATATAACAATTTATTCATGTTTTGTGTGTTGAACATAATCGAGTACAGTCTTTAAACTATTTTACTTATTAACAAAGTTAAAATAGAACAAATATTGAGAACAAATTAAAACAATAACAGTTTTATATCTTTTTAAATGATGAAACAAGTATATAATAATAAAATAATAAAAATGCAATGAAAACAGAGAAAACTTTTAATTGAATTTTTATTTTTTTCTATGCAAGAATTAATGTAATTTTTTTGTTATTTCTATGGAAGAATTAATATTAGGAAAAATCAAACAATTTTGACAATGAAACAAAGCCGCAACAAAGCTAAAACATCTTTTCATATTGGCAAACAACAACTGTAGTAAAGGTAACTATCTCGGTACCTATCTTTATGCCATAATTTTGCTACGCACAAGAGAACATGAGGAATGCAAATGGAGAAGTTCTTGGATTTTGTTTTACGGTGACTAACAAATCTCTACACTCATTGACCGCTACTCAGTTTTACACTTTTGGGGTTCAATTTTTTTTTAAAATTTTTGATTAGGTTCACTTTATCTTCTTCGCATTCATTATCATTCAACTTTTAATAAGAAATGCAGCTTCATATAATCACCACTTCCACTCTAATAACATGTCGAAAGAATATAATTTCAACATAAAAAAGTAATTACTCTTATAACATACACAAACAATTACCTACAACATAATTCTTCTGAACCCAAAATATTACAAACCACCTGGATATGAAATCAATTTTTGTTAAAGAAAACAATGTAAAGATGATTCAAAGCCTTCACAGCATGTCAACGCCACATTCTTTAATATAGAAACAACTATTTCGTTTTAAATATATCTTATCACATAAAATCCTTTCATATTTAAATTTTTTTGGAAAACAAAAATCATTATCATACACATATCTTACAGATGCAAACATAAACCACAAATCCTAAAATCATACAAAAAATAATAACATAGTTAACAAATAAAATATATCCCGTCCGTAGGACGGGCCGACCCTAGTATATATATATTTTTTTGTTATTGTAGAAAGAATCGTTTTTGAACCCAACAGAGTAAGAATAAATTTTGAAGAAATTGCTATATTTTTTCTCCCATGATAGAGAATTAACATAATATAGAAAAAATCTAGAAAATGCAGGGAATGACACATTTCCCCCACTCAGTGTCTTGACTTAAAAAGCAAAACAAAAACAAAAAAACTTCTAGAGAGTTTGTGCGGATATGGCGACGATGAGGATGGCTTGCTTAAACCACATCACTGCCACTACTCTGCTTCCGTGTCTCTACAACGGGTCAATTCTTCCCCGCCGCTCCTTTCGTGTCCGAAATGGTAGTTCTCGAGAACGAAAGTTTCATCTACGATGCGCCTCCTCACCTTCTGATTCGTTGCAGTTTGATTTCTCTCCGCCTCCGATCGATCACGATCTCCTTGTAAACTTCTTCTTCTCTCTACCACTTCTAATTTCTTGAAATTCTTCCATTAATTAATTATCTTTGGGACACTTGTAAAGGATACTATTAGTGATGGTGGAGGTAAAGTTTCAAAAGACGGCGTCGTTGAGAGTTTCCAAAACGACGATGAGGCTTTAGATGCTTTTGATACTGGAGTTGTGGTATGTTAACTTTGAACTCTTTGGCTTTCTGATTCTTGTTTGATCAACATTTTGTTTTCACAGGTCGTGGACCTCTCGCATTTTGGCAGAATACGAGGTATTATCGTGTGCTTTCTCTCACTCTAGATATTGCAACTCATTTTCGCTTAATGTTTTTGTTGCTGTTTTACTTTTTTTTTACTACTAAGTTAGTGGAGATGACCGCGTCCATTTCCTTCACAACCAAACTACTGCAAATTTCGAATGTCTTAACCAAGGACAGGTGAGAACTATCTAAAGCATATTTTTCTAGATTGTTGCTTCTGTGACTTGTAACCCACTTGTGTGGGATATGTTGTTTTTAAAGGGATGTGACACCGTATTCGTTACCCCAACAGCAAGGACGATTGATATTGCTCATGCCTGGATCATGGTACTAACATTCCTTCCTTCCTTCTGAAATGGAGTTTGGGTTCATCTTTATTTATCATGAAAGTTCCAAATGATTCTTTCACTTTGCAGAAAAATGCAATAATGCTAATGGTTTCTCCAACCACGTGCCGAACCATAATTGAGATGCTAAACAAGTATGTTATTAACTTTCCATCCCCTTTTTCTCAATTCTCATACAAAAAGAATGAGGTGGTTTCTTTGAAAGGCAAAGCTTTTGTTTGGAGAATCGTGATGTCACTTACTTCTCATTCTTAATCTTCTCAGGTATATATTTTTTGCTGACAAAGTAGAGATCAGTGATATCACCAAGAAAACTTGCTTATTTGCTTTAGCAGGACCAAGAAGCAACGAAGTAAGATTTTCTTTCTTTTATCAGAGTGACCATTTTCTCTGCTATGGTAATTCAGATATATATTTATTTATGCTTATGTAAAAGAAACTTGAAACAGATTTTGTCTAAACTGAATCTGGAAGATCTTATTGGGCAGCCATATGGCACGCATAAGCATTATAGTGTAAGCCTTTTTTTACTTACGCTCGAAACCGAACTTGTGAAGCGGCATGTAGTAATAATATGTTCCTTTCTTTTTCAGTTCGATGGAATGCCAATTACAGTTGGGGTCGGGAGTCTTATTTCAGATGAAGGCTTTACCATGTTAATGTCACCAGGTGGTGCTGCTTCAGTCTGGAAGACTCTCTTATCTGAAGGTGCAATTCCAATGGGTTCTGTAGCCTTGGAGAAACTGAGAATCATTCAAGGTTAGTAAAACTATAGTACAAATATCATTCAAGGTGCACAATTTGTTTTTTTCATCGATGTCATGAACATTACCCGTTAACCTCGAAACTCCAGATGTCTTGAGTCTGTTGTCACAACTTAAGGCATATTTGTTTGATATTCACCTTAATATTAGACAACAATCTCGTAAAGATGATTTCAGATTTGGAAGCAGTGTTCTTTATCTATTTTACTTCCATTAGCAAAACAGAATTTTTCCAATGGCGCGTTTAGTTAGTGAAATATGCAGAAATTTATATGTTTCTCAGGCCAAAAGCATTGATGTATTGCAGGAAGACCAGCACCTGAAAGAGAACTCAGCAAGGAATACAATGTTCTTGAAGCGGGTCTATGGAACTCAATCTCTTTGAACAAAGGTACTCAAGAAGCTCTGCTTAGTGAACTAAAAATGACACAAGAAGCGCCCTCATTAACAAAATTCATACTACTCAGGATGTTATAAGGGGCAGGAGACTATTGCAAGACTCATAACATATGATGGAATCAAGCAAAGGTTGTGTGGACTTGAACTCTCTGCACAAGCAGAACCCGGCAGCACCATCACATTCGACGGGAAAAAGGTTTTGAGCATTAGCGTGCATATCTAAGTTTTTCTAAAACAAAGAAGAGTCTGCATTTTGTTTTAATATTCCTTGACTGGTCGACGAACAATACTTTCAGGTCGGGAAGCTAACTAGCTATACTAGAGGAAGAAACAGATCTAGCCATTTTGGATTAGGCTACATCAAGAAACAAGCAGCCTCAATTGGAAACACAGTGACTGTAGGGGAAGACATTTCTGGGATAGTTGCTGAAGTCCCTTATCTATCCCGGCAACATCCTCCATCAACCAATCCGAGTTCTTGAGTTAGAAGAAAAAAACGCTATTGTACAACCGGTTGTCTTATGCAGCCTCTGGTAATAAAATGAAACCTTTTTACATATTTGTTTTGAGATGCGAGTATATTATATTGGGGTTCTCCTGGTAAATTAAAACCTTAGTATTGATAGATAGGACAGTGATGAGAACAGCAGTTCGAGGTGTTAGATAGTCATGGACAACTGCAGCTACGCCTGTTGGTAGGTTTAGGAGTACAATTGCAGTAGTATGGGTTGTTTTAATATCTTAAGCCTAATTTAACACTAGATTATGCTCCGCGTAACACAACAGCTTGTATTTTATTTTAGTTAATTACATAAATTTTATAAATTAATACAATATTGTTTAGTGTTAAAAAAAATTTAGTTGTATAATATTATTTTATTTGACTTAATTAACATCATATAATTAGGTTTCCCTATTTGGGTATTCGGTTCGGTTACTATATCGGATATATCGTTCAGTTCCGGGTATATCGGATAAATCATGCCTATACCCAATGGTCAATAGATATTTATAAGATTTGGATTCGGTTTGGTTTCGGGTACTCGTTTAATATGTGAATCATATATATATATATATATTAGTTAATATGTTAATTTAAATGATTTAGTGTTTACACATTTACATATTCGTTGATCCAATAAAAGTTTGAGTCAATAAAGTGTTAGTTTTATAAATATTTACTGTATTTTAATATAAAATATCATATATATTTATATATTAAGAGAGTAGATAAAAGATAATGTAGTCTGATCAATGTTCTCATTCTTCCTTTCCAACTTAGATTCAAGTGGGTATGATGTTATTTTATCTTATATTAAAAAGGTTTTATTTATCTTTTGGATATTAGGATATTTGTTTGGTTCTGATTCCGGTTTGATTCTTCGGATAAGAAATATAGGAATCATTCAGATATTTCAAGAATTTGTTATTGTATCGGTTTTAGGTATTTTTTGGCCCAGAGCTAATTATAATTATTTTGTGTAATTTATATTCTAATAATTTAGTTTATATTATAATTTGTTTTTTCACTGTCTATTCTTTGTGTCCCGACGAATCGGAAGAGCTAAACATTTCTTCATTCTTGATAAATTGTTTACAATGAAAACAATAATTGATGGTTACATGAACTTCAAAGGACCAAAAAATTAGACAAATAGATTTTTTTTACTGGATTGGAAATAAAGCGGATGTATAGTTTACAACAATATATTACGAGTAAAAAAGGGGCCTCTCTCTCTATATTTTTTCACTATACATCCTGCAATATTGGGACCGATTGGTTATGGCTGTAGCTTAAAAATTTTAATTGTAGAAAAAATGTTGTAGTTTTTTTTGTTGTATCTTTAGATTTTATTACTGTAGATTATATGGAAAACTCAAAAAAGTTGTTTTGAATATTTGGTTCTAGAAAACATTTGTACATCTATAGATTATTTTAGGAGTTGTAGTTTTTACAAAATCATTAAAGCTTGATTGCTGTGAATTTGGTGCTTTAGAAATATATAGTGCTTTGGAGAGCACTTACAGTCATTATCTTTTTTTTTTAACACTGGTTAATTATGCATTACAAATTATGAGAAATATTACATAGACGATATTACAGCCGACAATTCTACCTGCCTTATGCGGATTCACGTCTGACTGCATCACCCTGAGCCGCCCTATGAGATCCATACCTGACGGTACTCCTTGCGCCATGCTGAAGATCTCTTGTAAGCTTTTTCTCCAATCTGCATAATTCGCCATCCACCTTCTCTGGGAGTTGAAACCCTCTTGGTGTAGAAACTATGTAAGATGTGCCAAAACGTATTTTTAGTTATTATTTTTTAATTTTTTTAATTAAAGATTGAAATCTAATAAGTTTGGATTTTTAATATTTTGGATATCTGTGCAAAATGTATTTTCAGATTTACAAAATATATTAAACGAAACACTAAAAATTTATTATTTTAAATTTTGCTATTTTTTCCTCTTCATTTTTGTTTTCTTGTTGTTTTGTTTGATAAAATGTAATATTTGTTTCAACTATTGAAACCTTCAAGAGAAAAAAACATAGAAGAGATTATAAGGGTAAAGGGTTTGAGAGAACAAAGCAAAATCTGGTATGGAGAAGAAGAAACAGCTACCTCACGATCAAATCCCGGCTGGCATTTTTTTTAATATCCTCTTGGTATTGGCATATTGCCTGTAGAAGATCTCTAGCCAGGTTCGTTATCGTTTCAAGAAAATGGGTATCAATCATTCGCGGCAAACATTTCACCAGATCCTACTCATTCCGTACTTTCTCACAGAATCAGCATACTCTCTTCCTCTTCGCTTTCAACAAAGAAATAAAGGGTAATCAAGAAAACTGGTACATTTTCTCAAAAACCTACCCCTTTTCCACTCCTCTAGGCTCATTCCAGCCAGGAACGGGATATGAGGAGGCTAAAGATCTTGTTGTGGTGGAAACACCCTAATTTTGTATGAAAATCATTACAATACAAAATATTTGGAGATGCAGTTCCTAGGGGAAAATCTAAAATTATTATAGATTCATATGAAAATTGTTTAGAACAACAGTTTGGGGTATTATTATATTTATTGGCAAATCATATTAGGACAACTACAAAGCCGCATGTTGTTAGATTGAGGAGTGCAAGTGCAGGAGACTGGGCTAAGCCTTACATATGGATACCAAGTACTTAATAAATCATTTAAACATTCTTGTGCTCCATTTGAGCATGAACCACTGAACGCTTGTTTTTTCGATGGGCACCAAGGCCTTATCTGCGAAGCAGTAACACTTTCTTCACCTATAATTCATCAACATAAAAATTGAGTTAGAAAAGTTGGTTTGAGTTTAAATGGAATATGATAACAAAATGGTACTCTCGATATGATGGTTAGACCTTGGGAAAAGTGGCTTGGGAGCAAGGAGAATAAAATACAACAGGCCAAGAAGATTGCAGCCAACTTCATATTTTCTTTGTTCAGTATCTTCTTTTTCTAGGTTTGTTTGTTTTTTTTATAAAAATGTGTAATATAACTAGTGGGTGAACAAGCACTAATATTATATAGTGATATATATACCCAAATACATTTGATGGTACATATCTATTCAGAGTAAAAATGGAATCAGTATTTTATGGTAAGCTATCTTTCTTACAAAAGCAACCATTCAAATTGATAATTTATTACTTATAGCAACAGAAACAAAAACAATATACTTTAATTTTTTTTAATAAAAATGAATGAATAATAAGACATGTTTACGAAGGGTCTTAATGGATCAAGGATTTGAGAGGATTTCATTTTTTTTTCTTAAATCCTCTCTTACTGTATATAGGATTTATGAATTCTATATGAAATCCAAGCTTGTTGGATTAATTATTTGTATAAATTATCCAAAATTCCAGTTTATTGAAAAATATGGATTTTGTCAATAAATTCATCAAATGGGATTTGGTGGGATTTAAATGATATTTTATTGTGTAAAACAACGAATTGAAATACCATATCCTATGATGGTATTTGGAACATAAAAGAAAAATAAAATAACTTCAATTAAAAAAAATCAAATTGTTTGAATGAAAAAAAAATTATTTAACAGTTAATTTTTGACAATTTATATATTTCATAAACTGATAATAATATCAAATTTATAGTAGTTTCGAAAGTAAAAATAATATTTAAATAATATTTAAATTGGAAAGGTTCTCAAAAAATCTAAAAAAATTTTAAAGACCCATAAAACTTGTAACAAGTTTTTTTAGGATTTATTCAAATCTCGGATTTCGGTAGATTTATTCAAATTTTGAATTTTCTCAAATCTTTGATTCAAAAAGTAAATATATTATTTAAAATAATTAAATAAATTGAAATTTTTGTTTTCAAAAACTCTAAAATTTCTTTAAAGTCCCAAAAAAACTTGTAACAAATCTTTTTAGGATTTGAGTAGATTTACTGAAATCTCGGATTTCCTTAGATTTATTCAAATCTTGAATTTTCTCAAATCCTTGATTCAATAAGCACTCCAACCACCCCCAATAAAATTAGTAACAAATATTTTTAGGATTTACTCAAATCTCGAATTTCCTTGGATTTACTGAAATCTTGAATTTTCTCAAATCTTTGATTCAAACCCCCCCCCCCCCCCCCTTAAAAAAAATCTTTTGAAAGAGGTTGCAGTACGTTCAATAGTAGGGTATCTATTAATATGTTATCTAATCTATATTATATGGGGTACTAATTAATTTTAAAATTTAATTTAAAAAGATATGTTTTTCAACTAATTATACTTTTTCTAGTTATATTATTAAAACTGATAGTAACTGGTTGAGATTATTCTGGTTTACATTAAAATTACTTTTTTAATTATTAAATATTAAATGGGTAGATTCAGTTTAAATATATTAAAAATAAGAAAAATATACTTTTAGGTCTTATGTATTCAGATCTGTTATTATATATAAATTATGTTTAAAAACTAACATAAAATATTTTTTATAATATACCACTAGCCTAGTATCCGCGTTGAACGTGGGTTTTATGTTTATTATTACATATTTAACATTATTATTCAAATTTTACATAATTGGCTTATTTAAATATTCTTTACATGATTAAAGCTGAATAATTTGACTCATGAAATCGACTAACACTTGTTCTGATATATAGGTTTCTGTAGAATATTTCTTTTTGAAATATATTGACATACTATTTTATATTGACATAAGTTTCTTATGAGTTTTTATCGAAATACATAGAAATACAATTTTAGTCTAAGCAGCTTAAGAAACATAATTTTACGTATAAAAATACTAAATGAGATGATACACATTTTGTAAATAACTTTAGTTTACATAACCTAGTAAATCTAATTTATATCATTAATTTCGAGAATCTAGAACTTTAATTTGAATTTGCCAACAAATTTGAAGTGGTTTAAGATCTTATAGAAATTTCATTATTTTAGGAAGAAGTGTTAATATCAAAATATCTTTTGTGCAGTTTAAAGAACGTTTAAAGGGATAATAGGAATGCTCCATGCAAACTAAAAATGTTAACATATAGTGTTTAGTTTCCAAAATATTTAATTTAATTAATGCATAAAATTATATGTAAACTGATAAGTCATATATATTAGTATGCCAGTAAATATATTTATAAAACAGTTAACAAAGCTTATAGGATTTTAATTTATTTCAATGCATATCATAGTAAATTTGATTTAACCATCATGTATAATTTATTCATTAAAAACAAATATAATTCTATAGTTATTAAAACTGTAATCTATTCTATTAAACTATTAAAACAATATTTGGTAAATGTTCATTGACATAAGATCTTGTTTGTATCTTTATGATATATTTATTATTTACATGATTTTAACATTTTAAATATTTGGTATATATTTTGTATAAAAAGAATACTTTGGTAGATATGATAATTATGTTATTGTATTTTAGATAATATACTATGAATGTTCTTTGATGTAGGATTTTGCTTACATCTTGAGATACATTAGCAAACATATTTAAAATAAAATAAATGATGTGATATACTGATGAATTGGTCCATAAGACTCTTCAATGGTAGATTTTTAGAATGATTTTATTTTAATAAAATAGATGTTACTTTAATATTATATATTTTATTTTATATCTTCAACAAATGATATGATACATTTTAGATATTTTAACTATTTGATTTCATAATTTTATTTTGAAAAATTAATTTAAAATTTAATAAGTCTTAATTTTTATTATTTGGAATATCTGTCCAAAAAGTATTCTCAGATTTAGAAAATATATTAAATAAAACACTGCAATCTTCTTATTTTAAATTTGTGCTATTTTTTCCTTTTCATTTTTTTCTTGTTGTTTTGTTTGATTACATGTTATATTGGATTCAACTGTTCACACCTTCAAGAGGAAAAAAAGGGAAGGAGATCATAAGAGTTTGAGAGAACAAACCGGATATGTCATGGAAAAGAAAAATTCAATACCTAACGATCAAATCCCGGCTGACATTTTTTTTATATCTTCTTGATATTGGCATATTGCCTGTATTTTGTTAACTGTTTAAATTTTTTTTTCTATTTTCAAACATATGTCATTGAAATCATCGTTTTAAACCCATACTCACGGTAAGCTGATTAACCCGGTGATCAGATATGTAATTGGTCTGGATTTTTAAAACAATATTCATATTTGAAAACTAGCAATAACCCGCCAAAAATGCTAAAACCACAATTAATATATTTATTTATATTTTTTTATGAAATTAGAACATTTATACAAAAAATGGATGGAGAAAAGCTATATATATATAATTTATATCTCTCACTAGGTGATGCCACGTCAGATATTCAACTAAACTTACAAACTCGGCTGGGCTTTTCGGGTGGGCTTTTCAATTGTTTTAGGCGTAAATATGTTGATCTCGCCCGAGAATCAGAAGTCCTGTTTCTGTAACAAGCTGTCGATCTGGAATTAGGTTTAGAGTGCCAATCATCTCTCAGCCACCTTCATCTCCTCTGTGTAGCGGTTGTGTTTTCTGAACTAATCGACCTCTTCGATTTCCTTTCGGGTTACCAATTACAAATCGATGGAGTTAATCGTCTTCAAAGCTCTCCACTCACGATCTTCACATCAATTCTCACGAAGCAACTTGGAGTCAGTCTCTCAACTATATAAATAGGATCGATTCCATCTACGGAGAACTATCATCTTATCTCTATATTCTCAATCATCTAAATGGCTAACTCCAGAGTGTTTGTTTCAGATTTGAAGTCCGGAAAGTACTCCTCCTCTGTGGAGGTTAGGCTGCTCTGTTTCTGTGAGGCTAGGATTGTGAAGCGCGGTGGTGAGCTCATGTGGCTTGATATTCTCATGGTGGATGTTAATGTAAGACATCTTACTATCTATGCCTCTGAATCGTAACTGTGCTAAATTCCGGCTACATTTGGTGTTTTTTTTTTAAATTTCGGTGGTGTGTTGTTGTTATTTTTTCCTTTATACGTCCCTGGATCCGATTGTTTAGAGACTCTGTCAAACTCTGGTGCTTTTAAGGTTTCTTTCGGGTAGATATGGTATTTTTGTGAAATTCCGGTGAGAAATTGTTTTCCTTTCTACGTATCTGGATTGTACAGCATGAAGATCCGGCAAAATCTAATGTTTTTAAATTTTTTTGTTTTTGCTTTCTATTTATGCATTTGCCACATCATTAAATAAGAGATGGAAGGAATGACACGTGTACCGTTCTAAACAAAGAAATACGTTTGATTTTGTATTTATGCATCTGCCACATCATCACATTTATTGGGCTGAAATATACATATAATCATGGCCCATTAGCTGTCTTTGTTTTCTTACCGTGTAGCCTCCATTAGAGAGCTAGGATTCATCGTCTCTTGCGAATTCAATTATGTCTACAAACGATGAAGTTTCTGGGAAAGTTGTGAGAAATGAGTTTTTGATATTCCAAACTTTAATTCTTGATCAAAAGTCTTCTTAATTAAATTAATTATTTTAGTTAAATGTGAAATACTTTCAGATTTTCAAAGGAAAAACTGATCAAACTATTTTATTAAAAAGCGTTGATCCAACTATTTTAGAAAGAAACTAATCCAATGATTTTAGTTAAATATGAAATGATTTGAGGGTGGAAAGAATTAGTGATGGTTGTTAGGATGGATATAATCCAAAATTTTATGTTAGACTGAGTTTTGGTACCAATGATCTTGTGTTTTTGAATATGATTATTTCAAAAAAAAAATCTGAAGGAATCAAAATATTAAGAAATCTAACAAACCAACAAAGAATTCAGTTTCACTAGCTTTTTTCCATCCAAACATCCAAACAAATGGTTGTTTTTATAAATTATTATTGCTAATTTGATATTTTCAGAAAATACAGAATAATGAATATTAGCGCACTTTAATGAAACCAAATTTTTTTACTATAAATATCAATTTGATCTTAGAATTCTATGCATTATTTATTTATTTATTTATTTATTATAATTTTCAATCTATAATCTTTTTAAATGCTTTGTAAATTTAAATTAATTCATATAAAATAGCTTTTATTATAACTTCCTGCTTGTAGGGCTGGCCAATCCTAGTGATATATATAAAAAATTAAGAGTTATAAATAAGTCTTAATCATATTACTTTTATAAAGATATTTTGGAATTGTGCCTAGTTCATGTTGCTGCTCTCGATTTTGTTGGAAATCTATGATACCAATGTTTAGAAAAAAATATTTTTTAAAAAATGAACCGTAAATACAAGAGTGGCCTAACTTGTAATATTAAGCTAAACTAATTGTCTTATCATAAATGCAGAAAATTTGCAACTATAATGGTAGGCTGAGAATTTAGAATAAAATATTTTTAAACTAGTTAAAAATATCTCGATATATTCACAAAAAATATTCTTTAAAGTAACGAATGAGTTGAATAAAAAGGCAAAATTAAATCCATTAAAATAGAAGTCACTATTTCTTTCATGAGTAATTTTTTATTTGGAGTATTCCTTAGAAAATCAATTTTTAATTAAACTATCATGTATTTAATTAAAGTGGAAAGAAGAGTGATTTTTTTTTTGTTTGTTTTGATCTCCCATAGACTAACTTATTTGCCTCTTTACATTTCAACGGATCTGTTTGATCTCCCATAGACTAACTTATTTCTTTATGGAGTTTGTCTGCCTTTTTTAACTCTTCACTTGGTTTAATTGATAGGGATGTATGGAGCTTTGTTTTGATGGTAGCTTCTCATTTCTCTGGTTCTCTTAAGAACTTGTATGCAGAGGCTCAAGACTCGCCGTATTGCAAGATTGTTTCTGCTGGCTTTATTATGACTTTCATGTCATTGTTTTTAGAGTGTCTAACTCTTTTGGATGTATAAGTTGTAGCCATTTCTATTGAGAATCTCCAAACTTGTCAGTAAGTCAGACTGTCAAGAACTCATTCACCTTCTTTCAAAGAGTTGGTCTTTTGATGTTCTTTGGATCGTTTTCACTATTTGATCTCTTATCTTGTCTTTAGAGAGTTCATCTGTTTTAGTGTTTTGTTGTTTTTGTAATATGGCAAAATCTTTGGCTAGTTGTGCCTTCTGCCTTGTATGTTCTCCTTGAATTGAGTTTGATCTTTGGAATTAATGAAACTTGGTTTAATAAATAAATAAAAGATAAAAAGCAAATGGCAAATACACCGAATTCGAGATTGTCCGTTTTTATTTTTATCATAAACTTTTTTGTCTGTATAAACTTATGAGCCAATCAAAACTTTCGACTATAGCTGTGTTAGGGAGGGAAAATGGTATATTCCTACCCAAACAATTTCAATTGTGTCAAATACAACCCGAACAAACATCCAGTGTCAAATACGACCTGAACTACTTTATAATGCAAAAATACTACCTGAACTTTTTAAAACGTGCCTAAACATACATTGACCGTAACAGAAGTTAGTCAAACCGTTAAAATGATAAAACGACTTCGTTTCGATTTCATTATTTTTTAAAAAATATGAACATTCCGGGATTCGAACCCGGGCATTGCCACTATTTAAAACAAACATACCAACCACTAGACTAAAGCAATTTTTTTAAATAATACTACAAATTTACAATTATATATGTTTTTATACTTTTTCATCTTCTCTAATTAAAACTTTGGTTATTATTATTTTTTATTCTTATTAATATATTAACATATTTAATAAACTTATAAATACTAAAATATAAATAATAGAATATTTATAATTATACAAAATTAAATATATTTCATGTTTTGAAACTATTTACAAAATGTCCATATATAAATTATTTTAAAATTTGAATGTTAATTTCTTTTGTTTCTTAAAATTAATATAAGCTGAATATACTTAACCAAAATAAAATATATTACCATTAATTTTTATTTTTAAAATAAGTTATATATGGAAATTTTGTAAATAGTTGAAAAACATGAAATATATTTAATTTTGTATGATTATAAATATTTTATTATTTATATTTTAGTATAATATAAGTTTATTGAAGATATAATAATTAAAAAATATGTTAATATATTTATAAGAATCAAAAATAATAATAACAAAAGTTTTAAATAAAGAAGATTAAAAAGGGGAAAAGTGCATATTCCTACCCAAACAATTTCAATCGTGCCAAATACAACCCGAACAAACATCCAGTGCCAAATACGACCTGAACTATGTTATAATTCAAAAATACTACCTGAACTTTTTAAAACGTGCCTAAACCTACATTGACCGTAACAGAAGTTAGTCAACCGTTAAAATGATAAAACGACGTCGGGAAAAGGGTCTATTCCTACCCAAACAATTTCAATCGTGCCAAATACAACTCGAACAAACATCCAGTGCCAAATACGACCTGAACTACGTTATAATGCAAAAATACTACCTGAACCTTTTAAAACGTGCCTAAACCTACATTGACCGTAATGAAGTTAGTCAACCGTTAAAATGATAAAACGACGTCGTTTTGATTCTATTATTAAAAAAATGAACATTTCGGGACTCGAACCCGGGCTTTGTTACTATTTAAAAAAATACACATCAACCACAAGACTAAAGCAATTTTTTTAAAAAATACTACAAATTTGCAATTGTATATACTACTATACTTTTTAATCTTCTCTATTTAAAACTTTTGTTATTATTATTTTTGATTCTTATAAATATATTAACATATTTTTTAATTATTATATCTTCAATAAACTTATATTATACTAAAATATAAATAATAAAATATTTATAATCATACAAAATTAAATATATTTCATGTTTTTCAACTATTTACAAAATTTCCATATATAAATTATTTTAAAAATAAAAATTAATGGTAATTTATTTTATTTTGGTTAAGTATATTCAGCTTATATTAATTTTAAGAAACAAAAGAAATTAACATTCAAATTTTAAAATAATTTATATATGGACATTTTGTAAATAGTTTCAAAACATGAAATATATTTAATTTTGTATAATTATAAATATTCTATTATTTATATTTTAGTATATATAAGTTTATTAAATATGTTAATATATTAATAAGAATAAAAAATAATAATAACCAAAGTTTTAATTAGAGAAGATGAAAAATTATAAAAACATATATAATTGTAAATTTGTAGTATTATTTTAAAAAATTGCTTTAGTCTAGTGGTTGGTATGTCTGTTTTAAATAGTGGCAATGCCCGGGTTCGAATCCCAGAATGTTCATATTTTTAAAAAAATAATGAAATCGAAACGAAGTCGTTTTATCATTTTAACGGTTTGACTAACTTCTGTTACGGTCAATGTATGTTTAGGCACGTTTTAAAAAGTTCAGGTAGTATTTTTGCATTATAAAGTAGTTCAGGTCGTATTTGGCACTGGATGTTTGTTCGGGTTGTATTTGACACAATTGAAATTGTTTGGGTAGGAATAGGCCATTTTCCCAGCTGTGTTAAGCTAATCTCATAGTGTGAAGACCAATGTCCTTTACCTTTGAGTTTCTCTACGGAGCGTTTTGCTAAAGTGGGCGAAAATATTTGCTTTCATTTCGACCAACCTTGCATGTTGGCATGCGGCAGTTCTGATGGGGACTAAGGAAGGTTCAGTCAATCCCTATATCAATAACACAACCAATAAATAGTTTATGAGGTTTGAGGTGAATAAGTTCTGAAAAAATAGGATTTCTCCCAATAAAAATACCTGATGAAGTTTTCAATAAAGCAATCCCTCTTTGGAAGGAATTTCTGGTAGGTAGGTTCCGTTCTACAGCACCGCATGTGGATAAGATTCACATTATCGCTAACAAATTATGGCAGCAAAGGGTAGACACACAAAAAAACTGATTTTGGGTTCAAGGGTTCAAATCCACTCATTTGAGCTAAGTTACTAAGGAGAAATATGGAATATAGAGGATGTCCATGTGGGTTCATCTAAAAAGTATCAAAGAACATGTTTTCGTAGGAAAGATTGAGCTTCATCACTAGCAGTAGGTCTCGATGAATATGTTCTCTTCTTCTGAAATTGCTAAATAGGGAAAAAATCTTGAAGATAATTTTAAAACTTGCCAAACAAAATATCGTTCTTAACAAAAAGGAATAATCGATTAATGCTGAAGATGGGGACGGTGAGGTTAGGGAGGGTGGGTTCAAGAAAATGTTAAGATAGGAAATATTTTTGAGTAAGGATATAGAACTATGAAGAAGAGAATATTCCAAACATGAGGATGTAGAAGGCAGTGTAGGCAAACACTTCCTCGAAACTCTAAGGCAAATAAATTTAGTCAAAAAAAACTCTTAAGGAAAATAAGAAAACATTGACTTCAAAGACTTCAACTTAGACAACAAGGGTGTCAATCCCCCTGAATAGGGGTGGGCACTTTACCCGATACCCGAACTCGTACCCGAACCCGACCCGAAATATCCGAACCGAAATCCGAACCGAAGTAGCAAAGAATCCGAACGGGTATTGAGTTAGGAGAGTTTGGATATCCGAACCCGAACGGGTAATACTCGAACCCGAACGGGTATCCGAAGATAACCGAACATATATATATATATATATATATATATACCTATTTATTCCTAGTTTATTTGTCTCATTTTATTAAAAATATATATATTAATGTTATATAGTTTAAGATCAGATAATATACATATAATTGTAAAAAAATTGATTTGTTACTCATTTAAAATGCATATTAAGCTTCTTATTTCATATTTTAACAAAATTTGCATCCAAAATTCGAAAATAGCAATCAAAATAATGATTTTTATTTTCAGTAATTTATTTTCAAACTTATTAATCGTCCAACTTATTAAACATTTAAAAAAAGTTAAGTTGATAGTTAAATTTTTAAATACATGAAACTTAAGTAATGAAGAATTTGAAATTTTTTTTTCAAAATCTAAATATCTGAACCCGACCCGAAATAACCGAACTAAAAATATCCGAAACCGACCCGATATGTAAAAATACCCGAATGGGTCCTAAACCCCAATACCGAAATACCCGAAAACCCGAAATACCCGACCCGAACCCGAACGGGTACCCGAACGCCCATCCCTACCCCTGAACGTTATTTGAGAAGTGATTTTTTTATTAGTCAACACCATATTCATTCGTAGCAAAAAAAATAATATGGCTTTGAGAAATTATGATATGACATCACTTAATTATGACATGTATAATTTTCTTTATATCTGTTCATATTTTTAAAAAAAATTAAATATGATAAAGTAATAACCCCTACATCAACTATTAATGTAAATTTTGTTTACAAATATATATTTATATACATATATTTTAATATAGTAATGACTAATATTTTATTTACGTTTCTGAAAATTTGGTATAAATAAATAAATAAATATATATATATAATTATTTGTGTGTGTGCTTTACAAATATAAAACAAAAAAATACTAATAAAAATGGTTGAAAGTTAATTCCTTGAAATTTTATTTAAAATTAAAGGTTCATTAAGTAGATTAACAAAAAAATTTACCAGTTTAAATTATTTAAAAAAACTAAACAAATAATAAAAGTTTATTAAATGTATATATATATATGTTTTAATACAGAATTTTATAACTATGGGATAATATAAATAATTAAATAAATAGTCATTATCCTGTAAATAAAATGTCAATCTTAGCAAGTATAGTTTTAATTCTATTGAAACTTAAATAAAATAAAATTGAAATAATTAAACTAAATCAAAACAAGACTACATCTAATTACATTTAGGATTTTATTTTCTAAGCTGGTGAATTAAAAATATAAAAATAATAATGTTAAAATTTAAACCAAATCTTCTTTCTAAATTAAATTCAATTATATTTAACATTATTATTTATCCGCATGACGCAAGAAAACTCAGTCTTGTTGTATCGTGCAAGAGATTCTCTCAAATAAATCCTTAAATGTTTGATTTTTTTTAGTGTGTGCGTGCTCAACAAATCAAATAAATATTTCGTAGTCCTTAACTAGATAAATAATCACGGTATGAATTTTGGATGCTTGTTGAAGTTGTTAGTTAAAGAGAATAAAGTCAAAATGGTATTCTCTGTTTTCAAAGACTGTCTTTTTGGCGAATTATGAATATAGTCTCTTGGGTCATATTGGACTGTATGAAGTCCTTCAGTGCATGTTACTCCTGTTTTCAGGAGTGACCAATTGGTAACATGTTTTGTTCTACAGGAAGGGGCAGACGAGAATGTTTTTGTTTGTTTGCCTATGCGACAAACTTTGTTGAGACTAAGAAAGTTTTAGAGACATTATTAGAGAACAATACTTGCGTTCGTCCATTCATTCAGTGGTGAACTCTCAAATTTACGTTACTTCATATCACCGATCAGAGTATCATATATAATAAATTTAAAATATTAAAATTAAACAAAAATGAAAATAGCTAGAAAAAATCAGCAAAACCCTAAACATAAACAATAAATTCTAAATTCAAAACCATAAATTATAGAGTGAATTTGTTGAAAATCCTATAAGAAGTGGTTAATTAACAAAATACACAAACATAAGTATTGTCAGGATGAGTTTCATTTAGCAATTACGAAAGTAGTCTCAAACGATTTTGTTGTCCAATATTAAGGTAGGTCATTTATAGGTAGCAAGTTAGAAGGGGTTTAGTTTTAATTGGGGGGAGGGGATAGTAATGATTGAACTTTGCCCCACTTCTTTTACATGTGTCAGCTACTCATTAGCATAGCTAAAATACAAAAATAAAAAAATAATAATAAAAATTAATAAAAACGAAAATAATTCTTTTAAAAAAAATATTTTAACACTAAACCCTAAACTCTAATCCTAAACCCTAAACCCTTTGGTAAATCATAAATCTTTGGTAAATTTTATAAAAAAAATCTTTAAAAAAAATTCTTTTCACTAAAACACTAAACCCTAAACTCTAATCCTAAACCCTAAACCCTAAACCCTTGGGTAAATCATAAACATTAAACCCTAAACTCTAATCCTAAACCCTAAACCCTTGGGTAAATCATAAACACTAAACCCTAAACCCTTGGGTAAATCATAAACACTAAACCCTAAACTCTAATCCTAAAACCTAAACCCTTGGGTAAATCATAAACACTAAACCCTAAACTCTAATCCTAAACCCTAAACCCTTGGGTAAATCATAAATACTAAATTTTTATAGATTTATCCAAAAGTTTGTGATTTACCTAAGATTAGACTTTAGAGTTTAATGTTAAAATTTTTTTTAAAAATAATTATTTTTTTTCTTAATTATTATTATTTATTAAAAAAATGTAAAATACAACTTGTCTGACACAAAAGCTTCGGTTGAGTGTGTAGATAGATAACATAATAAAAAAAAGAAACAAGAGAATAAGTAATCGATACAAACAAAGTTCCTTTGGTGTAGGGGTACAATAGTAATCAGAGCATGTGGGAGTATAACTACAAGACAAAAACAGGGCATTGAACTAATATGCCAATCTTTCTTGTGTGTACACCGCAAATACTCTAAATTATAAACCTTAAAATATTGCTAGAAAAAAGAAGACACCATCATAAAAATTCTAAATCCTAAACTGTAGGAGGTGAATTCTAGGGAGTCTCTAAACTCTAAATTCTAGAGGTGAACCCTATGAAGTTTCAAAACCCTAGGTCTTATTGGGTTTCTAAACCCTAAAATTTACCATAAGGAGTGAATTCTAGGGTTTATATATAGGTTATGGTTTAGAAATTTTTTTTTACAGCGTTAACGCTATTCCTTTTCCAGTTATATTATTTTTTAAGGTTTACAATTTCAGGTTTACGTTTAGGGATTAAAATTTATGATTTTTCTAATGGGATTAACGTCAGTGTCGTTCCTTTTTTCAGCTATATCTTTTTTTCTTTTAATTTTAATTTTTTTTACTAACCGTATATGACACTTCAATTTATGATATGAAATGAGGTGAATCTGAGAGTTCACAAGAGAAAATGAACTCGAGTATTTTTCATTATTATACAAAAGATCATTTCTCCTTCTTTATTGAAATAACGTGAGAAACATAAGGAAAGAAATGTTAGCTTATCAAAAACTAATCTCAAAACAAAAAATAAACTCTTTAATCAAAAGAAAAGAAAAGAAAAGAAAATTTAATTTTTTTTGGCTACGCCTCTGAATACGAGTCCTAGATCAGATGGTTATTCTGTTGAACTCACTAGGGCTAAAGTGGATAGAAAGGACTACGGTAGAGTGAGTCAATGTCTCTGTACTTGTTCATCATGCTTATGGAAGTTCTCTTCCGGTTTCTAATCAAGGCTGAAGTGGCAGGGTCACACAGAATTCACCGCTTTGCTCGTCGCCAAACTTGGCACACTTGTTATCCTCTGATGATTTGTTGGTTTTCTCGGACTCTCGTTTTCGACTGATGGTATCAAGGAAGTAATTGATGTTTTTAAAAGCTGGTCAGGGCTAGATGTGAATGAGACAAAGACAGATATTTTCTACAGCGGTTATTTTGAATTGCAAGCTTCGGTTCTAAGTGATTTTGCAGGCTATGAGTGTGGTACTTTCCCAACAAGATATTTGGGATTACCACTTAGTCCAAAAAGATATCTTGGGCTACTCTCCAATCGTTTCTTGAGCGTATAACCTCGAAACTCCATTCCTGGACAGTCAAAACATTGTCCTATGCAGGGAATATTAAGATGATTTAATATGTTATTTACTATATGGTGAACTTCTGAAGTTCTGTTTTTGCCTTGCCTAAAAGGTTTTATGCTAAGTTGGATTCACTAAGCTTTGCCTTTTCTGTAAGAACAAGACTACCTCTGCAGTTGGAACTAGGGTTGCATGGCTGAATATCTTCAAACCGAAGAAATAAAGAGGTTTGGGTATCTGTAAGTTGAAGAGTTTGAGATGGCTTTCCACCTGAAAAAGTTCTGGCTGTTCTTCTCTTCCTCGGGTTCCCTATCGGTCCCTTGGCTAACTCAAAAAAAAAATTTGAAGAAAATGTATTATTGGTAAATGACTCCCCCAAGATTTTCTTAGACCGTCAGGTCGATGCTTCAGCTCAGATCATCCCTGAATACTTATGTGTTGTGGTATAGGGAATGGTCGTAGTGCCTCCTTCTGGTTTGATTATTGGATGGAGCATGGTCCATTATTCTCTTTATTTGGCTCGTATGGTCCAAGGGACCTAAGAATACCACTTTATGCTTCAGTGGCTGATGCAGTTCATAATAGTAACTGGTTCCTTTGTCCAGCATGATCTGAGTATGCTGAGACTTTCAAATTATTTTGTCGTCGACAACTCCTCCATCCAGTTATAATGGTATAATATATTTTTCTTCGGAGAAGGGGACAGACTGTTGGGTTTACAATCTCCTTCTCTTCAAAAGTTACTAGGGAACTTTTCTATGAGCCATCCTTATTAGGCTATATTGAGATTATGCAATAGTTATGGACTAAGATTGTAAATATTCATTAATGGTTTTAGGGTTTATGTATGTGTAATTGAGTTCATCAGTTACTATTCATGGTTACTGTTCATCAGACACTGTCCATCTGTTCATCGTGTTCATATGTGTTGATTTTGAGACCTATGAATTGATTTCAAAGATGTTTAGGTTTATTGAGTTTTTTTTTGGTTAGTGGAACCGAACCATCAGTTGGGACGGTTTGAGGAGAATGCACTTGATGATCCAAAGAAGTATTGAAGATTAGTAGGGAGATTGATTTATTTGGCTCCGACTAGGCCTGATATTGCGTATTATGTTCACATTTTGTCTCAGTTTATGCAGAAACCAAGAGAGGATCACTGGTTAGCTGCACTGAATGTTATTTGTTATTTGAGAGGGTGTCCTAGAATGGGAATTTTACTGAAAGCTGATTGCAATTTTCATCTCACAGCGTGGTTTGATTCAGACTGGTCTGGATGTCCGATTACTAGGAGATCTTTGAATGGTTAGTTAGTACAATTGGGATCTTGTCCTGTATCATGGAGGTTAAAGAAGCAGGATGTTGTGGCTCTTTCGTCAGCCGAAGCAGAATATAGAGATATGATTGTTGTATTGAAGGAGATTTAAGGGTGTGTTATTATCTATGGGTATTGTACACTCAAGTGCTATGGATATGTATTGTGATAGTAAGTTTGTTTTTCAAATTGCAGCTAATCATGTATTTCATGAGAGGACGAAATATGTGGAGTCAGATTGTCACTTCATTAGAGATGATATATAAGCTTGAATTTTACGTACGAATTATGTACCAACAACATATCAATTGGCAGAGATCAATTGGCAGATATCTTTATGAAAGTGCCACTTGTTTTCCCTTGGCATACTACAATCTGATTTAAGGAAAAAAAAGTCTGAGATGCTCCTTTATTGCTTGGCTTTCTTCTTGGGGGGTTGCCAACTCGTGAGTCGTGACCGGTTAATATCTTGGCGCTTATTTGTTCCAAGTGGACGTGTTCTGTGTATGAATGGTATCAAATATCATAGACACTTTTTCTTGGAGTGTTTCTTTGATGTTGGTGTGTGGTTATGCTTTTGTGGCAGGTTCATGTCCGCTCCACCATCTCCCTTCTGCAGTGGCCAATTGTTAGTGTCTTCAAGGGCTATTGTGGTGTCAGACAAGAAGGTTTTCAAGCTTCTCCCGCAGGTCATTATCTACAATATATGGCTAGAGCGCAATGCTCATATCTTCCGTGGCACATCACTGTCTCCTTCAGATTTCTTCCGTGTCATTGACCGAGCTATGAGTGACATGCTCTTTTCTTTCTTACCCTCAGTGTGCTTCTTCTTCATCTATGTTTGAGCTTTATTTTTGGTTCATCTCTCTTTTTAGTTAAGTTTAGTTCCTTTTGTTTTTTTTATGTGATAAGTGGTTTTTACAAACTACGTAAAAGTCAGAAAAGCTGATATAAATATTAACATTTATATTTAAAAAAAAAAATTTAAAATAACTAACGACTAGAGTTGGTTTTGAAAATTTTGAGGCTTGAAAGAAAATATAAAATAGGAACCTCTAGTTTATGAAATTGTGTTTATGATTTGAAGGTGATGCTTAACAGAAAAAGAAGCTTTAACAGTGATTTCAACAAACAAAATGGTGCAAGAGTCTAAAAGAAAAGGAAAACGTTTTTAGCTTTATGGATTTTTGTTTCTTTTAATTTTTGAGATGTTACATTAATGTGTTATTTGGTCCACCATTGAACTCTAGTAAAACCATTAAGTTATAACTTTGTGTGGTCTTGCAGGAAAATGTTTATATTATACACATACACACAAGTGCGGATCCATAAAATAATTTAATATGAGATATAATATCCTCCTCTCTGTCTAGGAAATTTTTTTTTTTGATAACCCAGTATCCGACCACAAAGCGTGATCTACTAGCCCACTGGGTCTAATTGTATTAATTGTTTGCAGTGATAGAGTTAATTGTAACGTGGAGCCTTTAGTGAAGCTCTACTTGTTATTATTGAACACGACGTCAAAAACTGTATATATATACCAAAATTAAAAGTAACAAACATTGAAATGTTCCCTCAGGAGATCCAAACCTTCCGCTGACACAAAGTCAGAAGAACGATGATTAAAATTTTGCTTCAAATTATTCCATATAAACTCTCTAAATTTTATTTATTTATCTAACTGTTTATTATTACAATAATAATCATTATTAATAATAAAAAAAAAAAAAACAGAACAGACCAGGAGACAGCTCTGGTCTTGGTAAATAGTCCACGTTCTTCCTCCTTTCCATCTTTAAACAGCTCATTTAGATCTCTCCTCCATTACTCTTTCTTCATTATTCATCCTCCTCTCTCATTAATAAAATCTCACTCGACAAACACCAATTTGTCTTCTTCCTCCTCCTCTTCCCTCTACGAACGATCTGCTTCAAAAATGGAAGGAGGAGCCGATGGAACCGTCCGCGTCGGTGCCAAACCTGGCCGCGGACTCGAATTGGAGTCCGATTCGGCGGTTTCGTCTCCGGTGACGCGTCAGAAAGCAGCTGCCGCGAAGCAGTTCATCGAGAATCATTACAAGAATTACTTGCAAGGCTTGCACGAACGCATGGAGAGGTTCGTCGTAGCTTTTCTGATCATTACAAGAAATTAGTTTTGAGTTGTGAGGAATTTGATTAATGTTAATTAAATGTGTTGCAGACGAAGAGAGTTTCAGAGGAAAGTGCAAGAAGCTCAGTTACCTGTGGAGGAACAAGACGAGATGATGAGGAGTCTTGCTCGTCGAGAGACTGAGTATATGAGGCTTCAGAGACGT
The DNA here is from genome assembly GCA_932364175.1 of Eruca vesicaria subsp. sativa. Taxonomy (NCBI): domain Eukaryota; kingdom Viridiplantae; phylum Streptophyta; class Magnoliopsida; order Brassicales; family Brassicaceae; genus Eruca; species Eruca vesicaria. The sequence continues at coordinate 169,724 of CAKOAT010741820.1, read as the reverse complement.
AAGATTGGGATTGATGATTTTGAGCTCTTGACTGTTATTGGCAAAGGTGCCTTTGGTGAGGTACAGTGGAGATCAATAATGTGATCTTACTCTACAAAGTGTTTTGTGATTTTTAAATGTTTGTTTTAGGAATTAACTCTCCTTATAATCTCAGGTTAGATTATGCCGTTTGAGATCTACAGGTGAGGTTTATGCCATGAAGAAATTGAAAAAAACTGATATGCTTAGCCGTGGACAGGTACACATACTTTGTTCTCTTTTTATTCAAGTGAAACAGAGGACCTGTTACATACATCATACATGTTTTAGAGTAGCAGTAATTGCAAAATTGATGCAAGACAATATAGTTCCTATCATTATTTAAGTGAATGGGGAACTGTCACATGTTTATAGAGTAATTTTAGTAGTAGTAAGTGAAAGTATTGATGCAAGACATGGGCTTGGGAATAGAGTTCCCTATCATTAGATTGCTTCAGTTTCGGGTTAGCAAGTTTAAGTGTTTTTTTCTCTAATTGACTGGTTTTGCTCTATAGGTTGAGCATGTAAGGTCTGAGAGGAACTTACTTGCTGAGGTTGACAGCCGTTACATTGTAAAGCTATTCTACTCTTTTCAAGATTCTGAGTGTTTGTATCTTATCATGGAGTATTTACCTGGAGGTGACATCATGACTTTACTCATGAGAGAAGACATTCTCGCTGAAGATGTTGCTCGCTTTTATATTGCTGAGAGCATTCTTGCTATCCATTCAATCCATCAACACAACTATGTTCACAGGTATGTTAATTATAAATGCTGACGCTGGTCTTCTTTATGGCTAGTGATTAAGTGTGCTGGGGAGAATCTCTGTGAACTATAGATGGTTCTTGATTTGAGTTTGTTTCGTCTTGCCTGTAGAGACATCAAACCTGATAATTTGATACTAGACAAAAGTGGGCATTTGAAGCTTTCAGATTTTGGTCTATGTAAGCCACTAGATGACAAGTATTCTTCACTGCTATTAGAAGATGAAGAAATGCTTTCTCAGGAAGCAGAGAGCCAGTCAGGAAAAGCAGACTCTGACAAAGCTCCTTGGCAAATGCCTAAAGAGCAGTTGCTGCAATGGAAGCGCAATCGCCGGGCATTGGTATCTATGCTTGAATCACATAGGTGTACTCATTTTTGCTGGACTATGACATCAATATTAATAGTTTTCATATTTTATAGGCTTATTCAACTGTTGGAACTCTTGATTACATGGCTCCAGAAGTACTATTGAAGAAAGGATATGGAATGGAATGTGACTGGTGGTCTCTCGGAGCAATTCTGTATGAGATGTTAGTTGGGTATCCCCCATTCTGTTCTGATGACCCCCGTATAACATGCCGCAAGGTAGGTGTAATATATATAGCTTTATTATCTACAGTAGAAGTATTCATGCTTACCTGTGCTTGCTTTCACAGATAATTAATTGGAGGGTTTGCTTGAAATTCCCTGAGGAACCAAAAATATCAGATGAAGCAAGGGACTTGATTTGTCGCTTGCTATGTGATGTTGAGTCAAGGTTAGGAACCAGAGGTGCTGAGGAGATAAAGGTGAGACTTCTAAAAAGGATATTTAAAGATGCATTTGACTACCCACACTTTTCAGCCTTAAGATCATTGAAATTCGATTTTGATATTGTTTCAGACTCATCCGTGGTTCAACGGCACTCAGTGGGAGAAACTCTATGAAATGGAGGCAGCTTATAGACCAACTGTTGATGGAGAACTAGACACCCAAAATTTTGAAAAGTTCCCTGAAGTAAGTTACAGTCTGAAAATTGGAATGACGCAATAGTTGAAAACCAATTAGTTAGACCATCTCTAATGGTTTACACTATTCTTTACTCTAAAATAGAGTCACTCTATAATTGAGATGGAGTTTACTCTAATAATACTCTATTTTGAAGTGAAAAATAGAGTGATGAAAAAAAAAAACAAATTACTCTATATTTGGGAGTAAACCTATTTTTCACTCTATTATTGAGTGAGATATAAAGTACCATTGGAGCACTTTTACTCTAAAACTCTATTTTAGAGTGAAAAATAGAGTAGGGTTGAAGATGCCCTTAGTGAATCCGAAACTTATTTCTGATACTTTGTAGGTTGAAGGATCGCCATCTGAAGCACCACAAGTTGGTCCTTGGAGAAAGGTGACGCACTGCACTTGATCCTCATAGCATAACTTGCAGATTTTGTTTTGAGTATCAACATAACATAGAAAAAAAACTGTTAATGAGTTTAGATAGTAACATTTGGTGCTAACATGTGTACTGGTTGAGCAGATGTTGACATCCAAGGATGACAACTTCATAGGATTTACATTTAAGAAGTCAGACATCACAAGATCAATGGAAAATACAGGTGACTCTTCTTTCTTCCTCTACTGATCATGTGCTTTACTTATAACTTGGTCTTTAAGCTAAGAGTTTCGTATTGAGAGAGGTCGAATAGTTGATATACATATAAGTTTAAGCCGTGACATTGAAACGTAGGTACGGACATGAAACCAAATGGATCAGGGGATGCCCCGTCGTTGATATCATTGTTAGGTACGTAACGAAATAAAGTAAACCGCCAGTCAGTATGTTTTGCGTTTAGTAATAGTTTGCATATTATCTTCAGGACGGATCAATATGGAAGATGCTGAAGGTGGTGAGTTAAACCAAAAAACATAGAGATATACAAAAAAATGTTCTTTTTTATCCGTTTGCAGTTGTTTTACTATCATTTGGCGGAGGCAATGGAGGCGATGGTAGTTTTTTTAACCACATGGCTCTTTATATGATGGTTCATAAAACTTCTATTTGCTTCTCTCTTCATTTCTTCTTTTGTAACATATTTATTTTGGTATATTTTCTTCTTTATTCTGTAAGAGAAACTGTAAAGAGTGGAAGAACCATTTCTGTGGGGACATGTTACACATATTCAATTGAAAGCATAGAAATGAAGCTTTGCTTTTCTGCCATACTTGTCCTATCTCCTCCGATTTTCTTTTTTTATCTCTATGTTGTTTATTCAGTCTTTGATTTTGTCTTCTCTAATCATGTCTAGTAAATTACTTGTAAGATTTAGGAATTTCTAGGATTTACTGTTGAATTGCTGATTGATAGAATTGTTTGGGTTATCGGATTGAATTCTAGGTCAAGATTGTTTCTAATATTATTTTCTAAAGTAATTAACTAGAACCAATAACCATAGGATAATGCTGAAATACGAGATTGTAGTCAATTACTTGAACTGAATCCCGCTGAATTAAATATTTATTTGCAACAAGAGTTGATTTTGAAAAAGTTGAATCTGATCATCAAATAAAACAATAACATATTTTTTCAATAATAAATATTTACCCCGAACCATTCAGATCGGCCATAAATCTCATATACATCACAATTAAAAAAAAAAATATATATATATATATATACAACATAATTTCAGAAAAAATTATACTAATAAACACATGTCCTTGTTTTGTCTTGTCTCCATTAATTTTTTTTTTTACATGAAAGCAGTAATAACAGTAATGTTCGATAAAATCACTAATAAAGGAAATGCTCGATAAAATCATTACGAAGATAAAATATGAATTCTTTTATCAAACTAATCAAGTTGTGTGACTTGTAATGTTTCATTCACCACCATTATAGATAAGCTAGATAAACAAATGTTAAAAAAAACCCAGCAAAGCCTCATACACAAAACTACACAAAACATCAACAATGTATCTAACCCCCGCGCTTGCACGAGGACTATGCATCCAGTAATCATAAAAGTTAGGTTATTAAAATTTAGGAATCTGAGTTTATTTTCTCATTTCATCATTTACTCTCTTTCAAAATACAGTAATTTTTTTCTCTTCAAATTGAGTTTTTGTCAAAATCACAAATCGACTTTTTCGTCAAAATCGAGTTTTCTCATCAAAATGACAAAATCATGGTTTCTGCCTAAATTGAAAAATCAAATTTTGACTCTAAAATCACAAAACTAATTTTTTCCGCCATGCAAAATTGACTTTTCCCCGCAAAATAGAGTTTATCAAACAAAACCAAAATCGATTTTTTGCCAAAATCAAAGTTTTCAGCCAAAATTGCAAAACCAATTTTTACGCCAAAATCACAAAACCCGATTTCCCTGCTGAAATTAAGTTTTCCTGCAAAATAGCAAAACCTAATTCCCCGTAAAATCAACATTTTTGCCAAATTGAATTTTCCGTCATAAATAAAATAAAATAGATCTTTTTGCCACAATCGATATTTGGTGCCAACATTACTGATTCAATTTTTTCTGTTAGAACTAAAAATTTGAGTTTTTACCGAAATCACAAATTCAACTTTTCCTGCTAAAATGGCAAAATCAAATTTTCCGCCAGAATTGTAAAATCGAGTGTTCGGCCAAAAGCGAAAAATCAAGTATCCACCAAAATTGCAAAACGAGTTTTCCACCCAATCGCAAAATGAAAATTTTATGCAAAAATCACAAAATCGAGTTTTTATGCTAAAATCAAAAATTTGAGTTTTCCGCAAAATTCGCAAAAAGTTAGTTTTCCCGCTAAACGAGTTTTTGGACAAAAGCGAAGAACAATTTTCCCGTTGAAACCGCAAAAAAAAAAAAAAAAAAAAAATTCCTGCAAAATCTTTTTTTTCCACCAAACAACAAACAAATATTATGACGGAAACCATAGAGGTTTATTTTCCCATCGCAACCGCAAAAAAAATTATGACGTTTTGAATATTTAAACTATCCATATAACAAATTTCTATTGTACCAAATTTTCTTATATGGTATGCAATGGACCCCTAGACAGCCCATGGTAACATGTGTGTTAGTGTGTTTCGTTCTTAATGGACTCGGTCCCTAAACAAACATGGCCACTCTTTCTCCAAAAATAAGAAATAGACAAATGGATATGGATAAAGAGACGTAGGCTAATTGAGAAATAATAACTGTTAGGTATATAATTAAATTGGTGCATACATATAAATCAAAATGTCACTCTTGTTTATCAACAATCATTTTATGGTAAATAAATCAAAACATTCAATTTTATCTATTGTAAATGGTTTATTGTTAATATGATTATTAATTAAATGAAGTTCCCACTACAAGAAAATAATTTTTTTACTAGGGTTATATTCGTGGTTAATTCATTGTAATAGGACCATTACGACAAATTAACAATGAAACACGTTTCGTTGTTAATCGCCCGTCGTAATAGAATTTTCACCGTAAAGTCCACATAATGTTACAAGGAACACGGGTCGTTGTAAAAGACAAGTAGAACGGTTCGTCGTAACCTCAACGTTAACTTCCCTCGTAAACTCCTCATTTTATTTCGACGTGATTGCCACGTAAAACTTTGATGTTAAGTCCATGTAAATGTACAAGGAGATTACTAGTAGTACATGTAAAGTCGTAGTAAACATTACAACGAACTTACTTGTAATTCGATGATAACTCGTTGTAAAATTTACAAGGAATTTACTTGGATGTATATAAAATTTTAAAATGAAAATTGTTTAAAAAAGCATTATATAAAAAAAGTCATAAAATAATATATAAATTTATAACACAAAAGCAAACAAAAAAAAAAAAACTGCAGCATGTTGTTACGGAGGTACTCGTCGGGGCGGCTGAGTTCCGAGCCGGGTCGACCGGTTGACTCGAGAGGATGTTGCTGCATTCCGAGAGCCACTCGTCTTTCATTTAGCGCTCTCTGCATAACTGGGTTACCGGTCGCCATGATGTCCAACAAATCCTCAAGTGAGTCCAAACGCTCCTGCTGGGAGTCCATGCGCGACCGCATCTGAGAAGTTTTCTCATTCCGTCGCGAAGTGTATGAAGAAGTTTCTCTTGGAACTTCGTTAACGGAGGCTATTCCCACCGTCCGTCCCTTCTTTCTAGGAGCCACCTTGTTTCAAAAAAGGTTATATAATACATTAATTTTGAAATATTAATTAATATAATAGAATTAATATAAACAAATAAAAATTTATTCAAAAATTTTATCTCTTCGAAAATCCGGTTGACTTCTTCTGTAGTCAATGTGACGGGTGACCCATCGGGAGCCTGTTGGGTTAGTTGTGTATGTCGCTCCTCAACCCGAGAAACCACATCGTTATAGAGTTTCTCGGAACGTGGATCCACAAAAACTCCATCTGGTGTGGCGTGAGTCATCCTGAATAGCTCAGTTAGAGATGGCATGACTCCGGTCTTCTCGGCCTACAAACAAAATAAAAGAGTTAATTTTTTAATTACTTAATTAATAAATAAAATTTTAAAAAATTTAATATTAAAAATTAAACTTACAACATCTAGACGAATCCCAGCGTGAGACTTTTGGCCGGTTCTATGAAGCATGGGTTCATTGACGTACTTATCCTTCGTTCTTCGGGAAGTAGAGCACGAGTTGGACTTTTTGACGGAGGCAGGTTGGCTCCAATAGCGGATGAGACCATTCCATACAAAGTTTGAGATCTCCTTGGGCTTCCCATCATAACCGTAGAGTTCATATTTGTCCTTCAAAACTGAGACGGTGTTGCAAAGACGAGTCTTGGCTTTTGCTACAAAAGCCTCCTTCACTTTCTCGTTGATCGATAATGGCTAATGCCACTTTTGCTGAAACCAAAAAAGGAAAATTTTTAAAAGTATTAAAAAATAATATAAAATTAAATATTAAATATTATAAAATTATTTACAGCAAACATTTTAAACCACGTTATCTTCACGTGGTCTGGAGTCATGCTCCAATTCGGTTGTTTACTCCAAACCTGCAAGATAATATAAATTACGAATTTTATAAACCTTATCAATAAGTACCCCGCGGACGATCGGGATCCAGAATATCTAAACCTTCTCGCCCCGTTTGGGCAAGAAGATCCTCCACATTATAAGCAGCATATGGTGCACTCGGAGGTACCAGCAAATTTGGATGAACCTGATCACCAACTGCGGGTGCGAGAGCGGGATCGGGAGCGGGAGCATGATCGGGATGTGAAGCAGGACCAGGAGGTGGAGGCATCTCATGATATGGTATATCATTGGCGGGATAATACGCCTGAGAATCCGGCAAATGTTTTCTAAGTTGCACAATATGATCGGAATGTTCTCATGAAGTTGTTCGATAACTTCTTCCTTGAATGTATGTGTGCTTAGGTCTCTAAAGAATGCTCCAATGAGATATGGGAGCGGGAGCAGGATCGGGATGTGGAGCAGGACCAGGAGGTGGAGGCATCTCATGATATGGTATATCATTGGCGGGATAATACGCCTGAGAATCCGGCAAAATGTTTTCTAAGTTGCACAATATGATCGGAATGTTCTCATGAAGTTGTTCGATAACTTCTTCCTTGAATGTATGTGTGCATAAACACATGACAGTCTTGACTCTTCATTCCTGAGAATTTTTACCTTGTTCAACACATCTTGAGAATTAGAAACATATCCATCAGGGAACTTAACTTCTGATTGAACCCAGTTAAACAAAGTCGTCTTCGCTTCTGATGACAATCGGAAGATGGGAACTGGAATGTTTCCATTGCTTTTGATATGTAACTCACTTCTTAAGCAAATATCATGTAAGCCCATCCTTGGATTTTTTCTATCTTTTGTCTTTCCTGGGACGTTCAGTATTGTATTCATGATGTTGTCAAAGAAATTCTTCTCTATATGCATAACATCGAGGTTGTGGCGTAAAACAAGATCCTTCCAATAAGGCAGCTGCCAAAATATATTTTTCTTATGCCAATTGTGACTGACCCCATATCATTGATGTCTTGCATTATTGCATTGTTTTATCTACTCTTTTGCATACCTTTTCATCATGTAGGTTAGGTTCTAGCCATGTTTAGGTTGCATTTTGCATACATGAGTCCCTTTTAGGTATTGGAGCATCACATGGAGCTTTTGGAAGCATTTGGGATTCATCAGGGGGCTCAAGGGAGGCAAAAGGAGTGACCTAAGTCCGCAGAGAGCCACAGCGACCTGTCACAGCGGCCCTGCCTAGTCGCTGTGACCCAATGCAACGCAGCGGGTAGATCGCAGCGGGTCTTTCCAGCCGCGCGTCTCTCTTTGGAGCGACCTCCCGCAGCGGGCCTAGGAAGCCGCTGAGACGTCTCCTTCGGCAGCGACTGAAGCCCAGCGGGTGTGCCCGGCCGCGCGTTTTCCTCCGGAGCGGGTAGGCGGAGCGGGTACATGCAGCCGCTCCACTCGAATAACTCGCAGCGGCTGGAGAGGAGCGGGTGTGCCTGGCCGCTGCGCGTCTATTTCTTGTGACGATTTTATGATTTTCTAAGGACCTTTTTGCAATTGTTGTGCACGTTTTTGCACTTGGAAAACCTAATGTTTAAGCACCTTGTAGCCACCTTTTGGCAGATTATCTTTGGATTATTGAAAGAACACAAAAACTCTTGAGAGAAATTGATCCTTTTGATTTCCATTGTATGTTCTTGTGCTTCTGTTGATTATTCCATCTGTTTCTCTACATGATTAATCTGAAATCCACCATGGGTTTAAGGATAATCATGGAGATTAGTGAGTAATCACCCCTTGGATTCATGGGTTAGGGTGATT
>CAKOAT010741820.1:144384-161038 GCA_932364175.1 Eruca vesicaria subsp. sativa | reverse complement strand
TCATCAGGCATATTTCCAGGAATATGCCAGTTTCCTCCACGTGTAACAGTTTCCTGAGCTCCATAGTAATCAATTTTCACTAGAATCTGTTCTCCAATGAGATATGGAGGAGAACTATCCCTTACAACTTTTTTGTACCTAAACAATGTTTTATTTCTTCGGTATGGATGGGTAAGGGAAAGAAATCTACGATGACGATCAAACCAACAACTTTTCCTACCATTCTTCAATTGAAAAGCATCTGTTGATCCAAGACAATGTGGACAAGATAACCTTCCAATTGTAATCCATCCAGAAAGCATACCATAAGCACGAAAATCACATATCGTCCAAAGCAGAACTGCTCGCATCGTAAAATTATTTTTCATGGAACAATCATACGTCCTCATCCCTTCTGACCACAAGTCATTCATCACTTGTATCAATGGTTGAAGAAAAACATCTAGCAACCGCTTTGGATGCTTCGGACCAGAGATTAATATGGTCAAGAATATAAATTCTTGTTCCATGCACATCTCTAGAGGCAGGTTGTACGGCGTAAGAATGACTGGCCATAAAGAGTTTTGTATCCCAGACATTCCAAATAGACTAAATCTGTCTGTGCATAATCCAAGATAGACATTTCAATATTTCTTGCGAAATCTGAGTGTACCTTGTTGAAATATTCCAAGCTCTTGCATCTGATGGATGAGCAATCTCGCCATCCCGCTGGACATGTTCAGTATGCCACCTCATCGCTACGGCAGTCCTCTCAGATTGATATAATCTTTTCAGCCTATCTGTAATTGGTAAGTACCACATCCTTTGGTACGGTACCCTATTCCTTCCACGTCCTTGCGGTTTGAATCGTGGCTTTTTGCAGAATCGACACTCTTCTAACTTCTCATCGTCTCTCCAGTAGATCATGTAGTTGTCGATGTAAACATCTGTCATGTCCGATTGCAACCCAAGATTATAAACCAATTTCTGAATCTCGTAATAAGATTCAGCTGACACGTTGTCTTCTGGCAAATACTCTTTAAACAACTCGGCCCATGCATTCATGCAGTTCTCAGGTAAATTATGATCCATTTTAATATTCATCATCCTAGCTGCTAGAGACAATTTGGAGTGATCTTCTCTACAACCAGTGTAGATTGGTTGATTTTCAGTATCTAGCATTTCATAAAACCTTTTTGCATCCAAATTAGGTTCTTCAACATTTCCAGTTTCATCTGCTATTGTTGTAGTAGTTTCTAAAAATGCATCAGTAATCATGTCGTGAACCCTATCATGATCTACCATCTGTTCAGCACCCTGATTATTACTGACATTCTGAAAATTACTATTACTACTACTAGCTTTATTTCCTCCATAACCCTCTCCATGTTGAAACCAAATATAATACTGTGGTTTAAAACCTCTGTGTACTAAATGTTTCCACACAGTTTCAGTACGGGCAAATTTTGAATTCTTGCATTTCTGACAAGGACAGAACATCTTATCACTTTCCTGCGTGAGCGGTGTACAGGCTGCCTGGTTCATGAACGTCTCTAGCCCGCTAAGAAATACATTTGTCACTCTACTGTCAGAATCTTTACGACGAATTTAAGTTTCCTCGTAACTTAGTAGTTAAGTACTCGTAACATTACGAGGAAATATTTTCCTCGTTAAAGACGTGTTTTCTTGTAGTGTCCTAATCATAAGGTTTTTTGATTATTAGCATCTTTTGATAACAAAATTTAACTCTTGATAAAATTTCTTTAATGTGGGATGTTTAATAATTTTAATAATTTATAATCATTTTTAAAAATTCAATACAAATTTTAAAATTAAAATATTAAGTTTTCCATATTTGTATAATACAAATATCAAAATGTAAGTATGTATTTTTATATTTATAAATGATATATATATATATATTAATATAATACTTATTAAATAAGATTTTTTACTCATATGGTTTTATAATATTTTGTATCTTATTATAGAAAAAAAAATCAAACCATTGATCAAAAAAGTTTATGTTAGACTTTTAACAGTTTAGTAATTTATACTCATTCTTCTTAAATTCAAAATAAAACATATACGAAAAAATTTAATTTTTATTATATAGTTAATGTAATTGTGTAATTTATTTTAGTAACAAAAATTTAAACAAAATGATAGAGAATATAAATTTGTATAGCTATATTATTGAAAATCTTTAATTACCATATCTATTTTAATCATATTAGGTAATTCTGTAATCTTTATATAAAGAAATAATGGAAAATATTTTTTTTGGATTAATAAGAGATTTTATTGTTAGTGTAACGAAAACTTTAGTTTATATTTAAGTAGACCAATTTCTTTTTCTAAAGACTACCAAAAATCATTTTCATGATGACATATACCATATCTCAAATATTGTAATTTTTCTCTTTTAATATATAAGGAATATATTATCTTTTGCACTTTTTGCTAGTTTATCCGCCATAGTATTCATTTTGCAGAGTATATGTGAGATCGTTAAGAGATAAAATACTTTCATTTCTGAAACTCTTCTATGTAGATTAAAAAGGCTGGGCAGTCGGTGTCGACAAAACCTTAACCAGTTCAATTCAATCTGTTCTGAATGCAATCTTAGTTTGCGTAAAGTAATTGTACATTTCATTGCCCTGATCAAAATTTCAAATTACATGCGCATGTAAACACATGTAAAGGTGATAAACCCCTTCATATATTTAACTCCCATAAAACCATCAAAACTTTCATTTTTACCATATATTTAATATAACAATTAATACGCTGATGCCCATCAGTAAACAAAATTAATTTAAATTAGATAGTCATAATCACAAAATAAGTTTGTAAAATATTTTGGAAATAAGAAAATTAGAACTGAAAACCAAAAATTGAATGAATTTGATCTACAAAAATATGCATAAAATGTCAGTTTTATTTGTAACTAAATTAACTGAAATAATCTAAATTAGTATTCAAATTTAAAGATATTTGTTATATTTAAATTCAAAACAACTAATAACTAAAAAATAAATTAACAAAAAATATTTGAAGATATTAGTTATATTTAAACATAAAATAACTAAAACATCAAAATAATCATATATTCTAATATTTTTAGTTATCTTTGTCAACCGTACATTTAAATTATACCAAATTTTATCTAAAATATATTTCAGACAACTTGAATAAAAATATTCAAGCCATACTAAATCCTAATAAAATGTTTTTAGTGTCGATTTTAAATTATATGATTGAATTAACATAAATCACAACATATCCAAACTGTTCCGAATAAGAAAATATTCTTTAAGAACATCTCCAAAAACACATTCTATTTTATAGTTTGCAAAACTCTATATTTAAAGTTTAATGGTATTCTTCTCTAAGAACAAAACTTCAAAACTATTTATATTTTATACTATGATTAGATATGGATCCGTGCGTTGCACGGGTTTTATTTGATGTTTAATTTTTCGGACACATAAAAATTGAAAATATTTTTCACATTAGACCATCTCCAATGTATTTTGTCACTTTTACTCTAAAATAGAGATGAGATATGCTCCAATATATTCCTTTATAATAAAAATCTCTAAATATAGATTAAAAATAGAGGACTGCTATTTCTCTTTTATAAATAGAATAAAAAATAGAAATCTGTATTATAAAGAAGAAATAGAGGTGAGTTGGTCGTGCCATTATAGATATTAAAATAACAATGAGTTGGAAATACTCTTAATTCTTGATTTTTTCAGTATATATTGGTCTTAGTTTTAGTAATAATAATTTGCTTCTTACATAAATTTTGATTGATATTTCTATTTCAATAATTATGGTGTTTTAAATAATTTATGAATATTTTTAATTATTTTTCAAAATAATAATAGTTGTAGTTAATTAAAACATATAGAACTTTGAACTCTCAATATTATTATCTTGTTTAAGGCAAAGTAAAAACAACACAATTAAAATTATTAAAACTATACGACACCAATCCATATGTATTATTGATAGTCAACTAAATATCAAATATATTGCTAAATAAAACATCAAATATGTTTACTTTACCATTTATGGTGTGACTATTGTCGTTATGTTTTAAAAGTTTGAAATTGTAGTGACTCTTGATAGTGTGATGTATAATTGGACTTGGCAAACATAGATCAACCTTTTAAGGTTTAACCTTAACTTTTGTTGATAATCATTGCATTGCAAACTCATAAGAAATTAAATCATTTCAGTTTAAAAGGTCATCTTGCATATGTTGGTATGAGACTTTTGCTAGGAATACAAATCTGTTCTTTTTTCATATAACTTTCAGTGAAGATTTCTATTTCAGTAATCATGTTGTATAGGTCAAATTATTAGTAATATTGTCCATTGCAAAGTCCTTCTCTTTGATTTTAATTCTTTAGTAGCATGGCTTACAACATTTCATTTCAAAGTCATTCTCTTTTATTTTAATTCTGTAGTATCATGACCTACAATAGCATAACAAATTTTATATGCTGATAAAAACAAACACAGATAAGCATTATAGCCACATTACCCATTAAACTTAAATAAAACAACATGAATAAATTCTTAAGTATAATTGTGGCAGTAACTAATGTATGACAACATGATAATAATATATTTTTTAATAAAAATTAACATCACTTTAATGTGAAAATCAGGATGTATATATATACACACACACACACACATATATATATATATGTAAATAATTAAAGCTCCTTTTGGTTTATAATTTATAATAGAATATCAACTATTTTAATTCGAAAGTGGATTATTCATAAAAATATTAGAATTAAATATTTCAAAAACATTTTGATTAGGATTTGAAGAAAGGAAAACTATTTAAACACTTTTTTATAATTTTCTTACGTTTTTGATATTAGAAAAAGATAAATACTATTAAATATTTTCTTTTATAACAATTATATTTTCATTAGAAATTTAGAAGACGAAAATTGGTATTAAATAAATTACTTCACTAATATTTTATGTTTAAAAGTTTTAAAAATAAAAAAGCAGAGAAGAATACAACTAAATAATTACTGTTTGTTTAAAAAAATTGGACTTATCATCTTATTATATATTTTATAAATCATAAGATATTATATCACATAAAAAAAATTAAAATAAAAATTTCTATCAAACAATTTTTTTCATTTATCTTTTCTTTAGGATTTTGAAAAGGAAATCTATTATTAAATAGATTATTTTACAAATATCTTTGTCTTTGGGATTTTTAAAAAAGAAATTTTCTAAAAATCCCTATTAAATCATTTTAAAATGAATTTTATTTTTTCAAAATAAATAATTTCTAAAAATATGTTTCAAAATTTGTCTTTACTATTTTCTTTGTATATATATATATATATATATATATATTAATCATGAGATAGTCTAAAACATGTCAAAATTTCTATGAAATACTTATTTGCAATTAGATTTTGTTTAAGATTTTAGAAATGAAAAATTACTATAAAATAATATTTATAATTAATTTTTAACAAAAATAGTTTTAGTATCTTAGTATATTTATTGTTAATTATAGTTTAACACATATCACAACTATAAAATATAACTTTCATATGTCACAATCATGTTAATTATCAAATTTAAAGAATCAACCTCAATATAATTTACTAATTATTTTTCAAAATCCTTTACAACTTTTTTCAATTTTTTTTGTTTAGGATTTTTGAAAAGTAAAATTTCTAAAAAATACTATTAAATAATTTTAAAGTTACTTTTTACTAATAAAGAAATTTAAATTTACTTTTTAAAACTCGTTTTATTATCTTATTATATATATATAATCATTATATATTTTAACCCATGTCACAATATTAAAAGGAAAATTAGTATCAAATAATCTTTTACAATTATCTTTTGTTTAGGATTTTAAAAATGAAAAGTTATCATTAATAAATATATAACTGTCATATGTTACAATCATGTTAATTAGTAACTTTGAAGAATCAAGTTCAATAGAATTTTTTTTTTTTATAATTTTGTTTCAAAATCTTTTACATATTTTTTTCAATTTTTTGTTTTGTTTAGGATTTTTCAAAAGTAAAATTTCTAAAAAATACTATTAAATAATTTTTAATGTTAATTTTTACTAATAAATAAATTCTAAATTTACCTTTTACTAATAAATAAATTTTTAAAATACAATTAAATAATTTTTAATGTTATTTTTTAAATTTTTAATATTACTTTCTACTAATATATATTTTAACACATGTCACAATATTAAAAATAAAATTACTATCTGATAATCTTTTACAATTATCTTTTGTTTAGGGTTTTAAAAATGAAAAATTACTATTAGATAATAATTATAATTACTTTTTAAGCAAAATTTGTTTTTCTTATTATCTTAGTATATATTTATTTTTTATTATGAGATAGATTCATATTTAAAGTTAAAGAATATTTTTTTGGAGATGTTCTAAATTCTCTAAATTCTGAAAACACACATTTATGACTACTTGATACCAAGTCCTACCCATTACGTAAGTTATGTTCTTTAATTTAGACCAACTACCTATTACAGATGATAATGAGTTAAGATGACAATAATAATTAATGAAATTGTATTATCTTTAGTGGTCTAAATTGGTTAGGTAAGGTCTACTATTAGCTGTTGACAAAGAAATAAATAAAAACTGTATGAATCTTTTGTTTTCATCCAATAAACCGGTTTCGTATTTTCTCGAGTGCAATAAATTGGTTATAAGGACGTACATCGTTGTCAACATTATTTTAAGAAAGAAAACTAAATTCAACAAAATATATAATAGAATTACTTCAAAATGTCGACATAATTGGCGTGTGCATACAATAGTCTCGAGAATTTATATACAAATGTCTTCTCTTCTCTAAAGTCTAAACCTGTTGCCCAACTGCAAACTCCATCACGATGTCGACACTAACGTGTTTCTTTCTCCAACTTGTTTTCTTCTCCATTCGTCATCCTATCAAGATTCTACTATTTAGTTACTCTCATTCATTCATGTCTTTTGAGTTTACGAGAATACTTCCCTTTACGCTAACCTTTTCATGATCCCGACGAAACCTTCTTAGTCACTCAATGTTCTTCATCGATGTAATCGCCCTTCATTATATTTTCAGTTATTTATTTGAACTGACTGAAACTGACTCTTGGTTTATGGTTTAGGTTCTTTGGAACTTTTTCCCTCTATACTTCTTCGGATCAGAAAGAGATTCTCTCTCAGGTATTTCATCTGAACATAACATCAACAATCTCCTTTGCAATAAAGATTCATACTTTACTCAAGAAAATTAAAAAAAAAAAATTATTACTCCCATCTGTTTCATTATAAATATCATTTTAGGTTCGTGCATATAGATTAAGAAAAATAAATTGCAGAATAAAATTAATAAATTTTGCATTGAAAACCGAAAACAATATTTATTTTGTAACAGAAAATTTTCTCTATAACAACACTTAACATGAGAAGGAGGGAATATTATTTTCTTCTCAATTCAAAGTCTTTCCATGTTGTTTCAAGTTTGCCCAAAAAGATCTCACTTAAAATTCTTTGCATGAGATTTAAAGTTTGATTGAGTAGAAAATCAAGAACATGTTCTCTAGGATGTTATACGAACTTATCTGATTAAAAGATACATACTTTGTTCTGTTTACAGCAACAGAGTCCATAGTTTCTGAGACAATGGCTGCTTCTTGCAATGCCGCCGAGTCTGACCTTTGTCGGGACGACACCGCCGCGTTTCTGCTAAAGTTAGTAGCCATTGCTTCCATTCTCTTAGCTGGTGCTGGAGGTGTAGCTATACCACTCGTTGGTAGAAACCGCCGGTTCCTTCAAACAGACAGTAGTCTCTTTGTGGCTGCTAAAGCCTTTGCAGCTGGTGTGATCCTCGCCACGGGGTTTGTTCACATGCTGGCCGGTGGCACGGAAGCTTTGAACAACCCGTGCTTACCGGAGTTTCCTTGGTCTAAGTTTCCTTTCCCAGGGTTCTTTGCAATGGTTGCTGCTTTGCTCACTCTGCTTGTGGATTTCATGGGGACTCAGTACTATGAGAGGAAGCAGGAAAGGGAAGCTACTGATCTGTCTGGTGAACAGTCTCCAAGTATCGTTGTTGTTCCGGTGGTTGCTGAAGGGAATGATGATAAAGTGTTTGGAGAAGAAGACAGTGGAGGGATACACATTGTTGGCATCCATGCTCATGCTGCTCACCATACACATAGTCACCCTCAAGGTCATGGACATAATAAAGTCGACATTGATCATGCTCAGGGACACGGACACGCGCACAGAGGTTTTGAGCTTGGAAGCGGAGCAAGGCATGTCGTTGTGTCTCAGGTAAAAATTCTCTGTTTCTTGATTCTTGTAGAGTCGCAAATGTACTGTGTAAGCTCAAGATTTAAATCTCATTTTACTATAACATTGTTAGGTTTTGGAGCTTGGAATCGTGTCACACTCCATTATCATCGGTATATCACTTGGAGTATCTCAATCTCCATGCACAATCCGGCCTCTAATCGCAGCACTATCGTTCCACCAATTCTTTGAAGGGTTTGCGCTCGGTGGTTGCATCTCCCAAGCACAGTTCAGGAACAAGTCAGCGACCATAATGGCTTGCTTTTTCGCCCTCACAACACCGATAGGGATCGGTATTGGAACTGCAGTGGCGTCTTCTTTCAACTCTCACAGCGTCGGAGCGTTGGTCACAGAAGGTATCTTGGATTCTCTCTCAGCAGGGATACTTGTGTACATGGCTTTAGTGGATCTAATAGCTGCTGATTTCTTGAGTAGGAGGATGAGTTGTAACTTTAGGCTTCAAATAGTTTCTTACATGATGTTGTTCCTAGGAGCTGGACTCATGTCTTCTCTTGCTATTTGGGCTTAGATTGTGAGATTATTTCTTCTGTAATAGCTCGTAGCTACAAACAATTATGTATAGTTCTAGAATAATCAATCTCGAATGTATTTTCTTGATTCTTCGAACAGCATTTAATGTTGAGTTGAGGGTAAGTAATGCACTGTTTCAAACTCAGTATGTTGGGTTTGTATTTTAATTATTTTGTAGTAACCCATGCCTAAAACCATTATTGTAACTTTGTCCCACATTGTTTTTTTTTTTAAACACTAGATTATATTTCAAAGAGTAATTACAATAAGAACTTGAGGTAGTCAAGCTTACAAAAGGATCATAATCAATCAAAATGTGCAGAGGTAGGAACTAATTCCTAACCAAATAGGTAATCAAGCCAAGAAGGATCAGTGTATGATCGATAGAGATCTAATTTGATCACACTTTCAGCTATGAACTTTGCACCTTTAATGCTACGGTGGTGATAATGGAGAACCTTCCAATCTAGAAGCTCATTTAACATGGGCAGTAACTTAGAGGAGTAGACTCTAAGCGAGGGCCATGAGGATGGCTTTGAGATCTCTTGGACCAGACCATGGTCGTCAGAAGCAAAGACCACTGAGTTGAAGTGCAAGGTTTTGATACACTCAATCGCCCAGGTCCAGCTAGATAGAGATGCATCCTGATTACAAAATATATTAGTGAATGATTGCCTACCATGGGAAAGTACTTTTCCATCTCTGTTTCTGAGTGCCCATGAAGCTCCACTTTGGTTACGGTTTTTTATCCCAAGGGAATCCATTGAAGCCAATCTTTAGGAGGTGGTTTCCAACCAAAAAAGATTTTTTGCTTGCGCTCCAAGTCAATCTCTTTTGCTTGAGATTCATGTGTTTTTATCAAAAACCAATGATCTACTTCTTCATAGATAGCTTTGATGAAATTGTTGCCCAAGAATAATTTACTTTGTCCCACATCGTAAGATTACAAAAATCATATTTATTTCCTTTACTAAGGAGTTCCTTCCCATCTCTTTTTCTCCATCAAGTTGAACAGTGCTTATCAAGGATCAGTTGTTGCATTATTAGATGACCAGTCACTGATGATTTTTTCTACGAGTTTTTAGTGGGTTCTCAAAGGTTTCAGTGAGTTTTTCGTCGACTCCTCAAGTAAGTTTTTCACCTCCTAATTCTGTTTTAGAAACTTTTATATTTAAAAAGTTTCTTTTTTCTAGAAATTCCATTCTAATAAAGTTTCATTTTTGAAAAGTTCCACTTCTGAAAACTTTACTTTTGGAATCACTGAGTCCAAACATTTAATTTTCTTATCCAGCTAGTGGTTAAGATGAAGGTTATTCTCGTAAATTTTTGTTTCTCGATTAAGAATTTCTAGTCTGTATATTCTTTGAATATGTTTATTCTCTTTAAATCGATATTGTTTGGAGTTTGTGACATCTTTTTTCAAACTTTAGAATATGTTTAGTAACCCAGTATATCGACTTAACAAATATACTTTATAAAAAGCCAACAATACGTGTCTTAATGTGAGGATCGGCTTATGACCAAGCTCCGAACTAATGGTATATCTTCTGGCACAACGAAAATTTCCATCATTTTAACATCCCGTTCCTTTGTATCAGCTCCAATGAAGTCGAATTTTCCTTGTAGAATGGACAACCAGGGTCCAGAGCATTTAGTCATGGCCGGTCATGCTGGTGAATTTTGAATACAAGAATCATCTTCCCCTCAAACCCTGGATGAATGTCTAATCCCTAGTAACAACATTTCTTGCGGCAAATAACCCAGTCCATGCATATGAAGATGCATCTATATTACTAATTCGCAAAAGTGAACTATGCCTATAATACTTACCACACAGAACTTGAGCCAGCAAAAAGTCAGGGTAGTGAATTAATCTCCACAATTTTTCGCCAACAAAGCTATATTAAACTTATGAATCATCTTAAATCCAATACCACCCTCTTCTCTTGATAAATAGAGTTTCTCTCGTTTCGTCCAGTGAATTCCTCTCTTTGATGAGTTAGAATACTAAAATTGTGCAACGACACTCACAAGTTTCTAACACATGTCCAATGTGAGAAAAAACTAGACATAACGTATGTCGGTAATGCTAAGACAACGGATGGGGATATATTGGAGGATGCCTTAAGATATCAGTGGATCAAAATGTAAGTGGTTTACTCACTTATGTTTTCAAATTTAATTATTTTATACTTAATAAATATCATATTTGTGTAGATTTATCCGTTTGCCGAATTTTGAAAATCACATAACTTTTCTAGGGCTATGATGTGCCGAAACGCCAAAGGCGGCCCGAGTGTGTCTGTCTTGCTAAACGGATTTTTATTGTATGTTATTCTTCCATTTTAGTTTTTAGAACTGAGATTTCATTCAGTTTTTATACTGCATTTTTAATTTGAATACAATTTTGTGTTCCTTTTTGTCTCTAGTGTCATCACTACAAGAAACATATGAACTCCGACGGCACATATCGTCAGAATTTTGTTAGCATTCATAAATTCGGATGACATTCCGACGAAAATAATCATCAGAATGTTTTCGTCGGAAATAAATATTCATCAAAAATCTGTAAACAATTCCAACAAAATTCCAAGGGACTCCGACGGTCACAATCCCAATGAATAACCGACGATATATGTCGTTGGGAGAAGTCATCAGTAGTTTTTCGGTAAATAATTCAACCAGACCAACCACCGAACAATGAATCCGATGAAAGAAATCCATCGAAATTTCCAACGAATCTATTCTATCATAAATTTCTAACGAGAAAATTGGTCAGAAATTTTCGACAAACCTTTGTGGTCGAAATTTTCTGATAGATTCCTATTCGTCGGAATCAATATATTATCAATTTCTGAATATTTATTTTTTTTTTTTTATAAATTTATAATTTATTTAAATAAATCGATAGAAACTGAAACTGAAACTAAAAACAAATATTATTGAAATTAAGTTTTACGTAATTAAAAACAACATTTAAAAATTTTAATTAACAAAAAAAAATAATTTAAAAAAATTAAAATTCGGTAGGAAACAAACGATTCATCTTCTCCAATATCTCTTGATTGCTCTTCTTTTGATCTGCCAATTCAGAAAGAATTGTGGCGTTCTGCGTCTCCAACACTATAATCCGGTCATCCTTATTCTGCAGCGGCTTTATAATCATGGGATAATCATAAATGGCTTGTGAAGAAGAAGGACAAGAAGAGGCACGACGAGCCAAAACGACATTTCCTCTTTTGAACCGCTTAAAAATAAATAAAATAAAATATTAACAATAGAATTAAAAGAGTAATGAAATGAAAAATAAAAAATTATATGTTCCACCATTTGATTAATTCGGATTCGGGATACGTTGGTGGAAGATGCCTGAATTTTACCCGTCTTCTTGTTAGTGTACGCCTCCTTCATGACATCTAGATGATCGACGAGATTACCTTCATTGGCTTCAACCTTAAAACAAAATTAATCAATATATATATATATATATATAATTAGAAAAATTATATAGAGCTTACAAAGTCGATTTTCATTTAGAAGACATACTGTAAGCACCAAGGTTGTGGACAAAAACATGTTTCCTGCCACGATCGCGCTTGCAGTTGGCAGACTTTTTGAGTAACTTATCTAGAAGCGGTGTATCCTATGTTGCCATAATGTATTTTCCATGATATCTAACATAATGTAGGAAAGGATCCTTGATATATTTTGGTCTCTTGCCTTTGAGCCATAGCTACTTCTACTCATAGATCTGCTTCATATAAGATTATGTGGCTTTTCGTGGAAGGCCTGACAGACAGTTTTCGTGAGTCCAGACTCTCAATTGAATTGTTTCTGAAAAACATGTAATAAATACCTGTATAATAGAAAATTAAAACAAAATCAATTTTAAAAAATTTGGAAACTGATGAAACCACAACTCGCCGGAAGGAATCACACTGTAAGTCGAATATCCATTGTGGAGTATCAAATACATCATCTGGTTAATGCTGCTGCTAATATTATTGTTCAAATTGTTGAGCCTTAAAAGAAAACAAAGATTATGTTAAAAATGAAATGAAAAAAAAATAAACAAAAATTATGTTAAAAAATAAAAACAAAAAACTTACCATGTATTGTATCTTTGTGATTGGGGATGGAGAACCCGGTGAATGCTCTCGATCGGGTTGTAGAACCAATAGTTCAACCGGCATGCTATCCGGAAAGTCTTCTAAAAAGTCTTCAAAATTTGACTCAGATAAAAAAAAATTGCATATCCAAAAACCTACAAATTTTATCAACACAGAAAAAAAAATCAAAAATACATTTTTAATGCTTAAATAATAAATAAAATAGTCACACTATGATGAATATATAACTTTTTATGACCCAACATATTAAACACACAAAATACATATCCAAAATTTATAGAACTATCTTTAAATGGGTGAAATATGAAAACCATATAATGAAAAACCTGTAAAAACAAGATAAGTTGCTGAAAAAGACATAAAAAATAAATGAGATATTGATATAAGGTTTGGTGTTATCAAGTTCAAAGAGATTAGAAAGTTTCAGAGTGAGAAACATAACATTTTTATTGCAGCCATTTGAGAGGAATAAAGACAATGTGTTTTTTTTTCATCTATGAATTTCATTTAACTTGAACTGAAGTACTACATGAATGTTTAACATAAGTCGGCAAGAAACACATTTCTTCCGGAGCCATAAGCCAGCAAGGATCACAATCATTTTAGAGAGAGACGAAATTACAAAGGCATGAATAAATGTAAGGGTTGGTTACTAAAACTTAAGCTTAGAAACTCGTATTAGAGAACTGAAATGGAAGTCCTGATGATAGAAACCATCAACCACAAAGGAAGAGCGTGCCGATATTCAAAGTAAGAATAGAAACAAGCTAAAGACTCTTGTTTGGATCTTCCATCAGCTCCAGCTATATTGCAACACAATTTAAACCATTTGGATCTTCAAAAGAGAACCGGGGATGACGCTCTTGTCACAAACCAAAGCAGAGACCCTCGACATTTATTGATACAAGAACCAAGCCTTAAGCATAACCCATAATCAGCTCATCCATACCAGACCGAACATTGAACTGGTAAGAGGTTCGGAATCACTAGACGTCAATGACCGAAATGATACGCATAACCCATATCCACATAAGTGAACCGGCAATTTCTACCACCGCGAACCAGAACTAAAGTACGTACCAAGAACAGTCATGCCATCGACCCTAAACTTATCACATGTCAACCCATCCTCAACCCTAGACAACAACTAAAACCGCAGAATACTAACTGCTTATGGAGGCCGCAAATAGGAGACACTTCAAGCTAACATTAACCATGGCTCCTCACCGGAGATAGACCCTACCAACCAGCCTGAACCACCGGAAAACCAACTCAGAGACTGAGCCTTTCATCTCTCCAGATCATCTCAAGCAAAGGAGTAACAATATCTCAGATCTAGTGAAAGTCACCGCTGGACACCACCATAACCTTTCAAGATCAAAACTTTAACAACAGGACTTCCGCTTGAACAGATCTGCAAACCCCACAGCAAAAGACCACATAACTACAATAGACTAAGAAATAAAACGAGCAGACCCGGCGGTGGTGCTATCGAAGCCACCACGCACCGGTGAACGGAGATCTCAGCAGCACCGCACTCAGGAGATTTAGAAGGGGTCGAGAGAGAAAATTAGTTTTTTGTAGAGTCTTCCACCAATGTGTAAATTTTCTATATAGAGACAAAAATTCTAATTAGATCAAATATTTACGATACTAAGGATTTGCATGTAATTCTTCTAATAGAAAACTTTTCAATAAGTCTTCTAGACCCTAAATTTACTATTCACCTAGAATAGATACTTTAAAATCTTCTACTGCATTATTTGTTAGAAAACTTTCCAATAAGTCATCTAAACCCTAAAATCAAATAACTAACTAAATAGCAACAAACACTTCATTAAACTTAAAATTAAATTTTAAAATGTTTGATATAGGTCAAATTTTAAGTTAAGATTCCAAAATATAATCATAAGAATACAAATAATATTATAACATAGGTTACCAAACACTAAATCAAAGAATATCATGACTCAATCTACATTTATTCATCTATGATGAAAACAATTGAATTTTACTAAATCTAAATTTATCTCACTTAACAATATTTATAATTACATGATTTTATTTTTTTCGCCATATAATAGTTTTTACAAAAGATTTAAATTATTTTTAAGATCTAATGTGCAGAGATAACTTTCTTGAAATTCTTCTCACAAGCAAGATTATAATAGTAAAAATCAATACATATTTTTGTTTGGTTATAAGAGAGTAAGAGACTGGTTGTAATTTCAATATTTTTAGGAATATAATTGTCTCTTAATAGTTTAGAAATAATATAAAAAGATACCAATAAAATAAGAAAGATAATGTTAGAATTTCTTAATTTCATCAAACGTGCACCACAAAAAAAAAAAGTTTTCAGAAGAACTTTATTTCCAAATGTTTAAAGATATTGTTTAGATTCTCAGCAAAAGTTATCCAGATTTTGCATGATCATAAGTTTTTAACTTTTATCCACTGATATTACCAAAAGATGGGGCAAACAAAGAACACAGACAACACTAGATTTTACTAAGTAACAACAAAATGTAAAGACAATGAACCATCAAAAGCATGTTAAGGAGCTTTTGTTTTAAACAAGGTCATCTTCTTTGTGGGTCTCAATGGTAACATCAGAAGAAGGATAAGCCGCACAAGTGAGTACAAACCCGTCAGCAATCTGGTCATCATCAAGGAAACTCTGGTCAGACTGGTCAACAGATCCCGACACAACTTTCCCGGCACAGCTCGAGCAAGAACCAGCACGGCAAGAGTAAGGCAAGTCGATCCCAGCTTCTTCCGCAGCGTCAAGGACGTAAACGTCGTCGTCGCACTCAACCTCTTGCTCTCCCTCTGGGGTGATGAACTTGACCTTGTATGTAGCCATGGCGGTGACACGTCCACCACGTGCGGTGCCTGATTTGAGACCGAAGAGGGATTGAGTGTTGGCTAAGGGGAGGGAACGGAGGCTGATAGGAGCATTTTGACGGCGGAGGAAGGATGTTCCGACGATGGCGCTTGAGAGAGTTGTTGAGGCCATTTTTTGTGTGTTTGAGAGAATTTGAGTTGGTTTCTTTGTGTGTTGTGTGTTGTGTGTGGCTTGTGGAAATGGCGTGGAGAGTGTGAAGAAGATTAAAAGGTAGGATTGCTGTGGAATCCTATCTTCCACGTGGCGCTTATCGTGTGGATTGGTGGGTTGTCGTCTTTTTATTTGGAGAATAGTGATTTGTTACCTTTTTGTGTGTGATTGGGCTCGACACACTTTGCGCTATCTCGTTGAGGTGTGGTCTGACTGGAGACAGCTCACAAACTGTCATGTGTACTTGTTTGGGGTCTAAAACAAACAGCTCGTCCTATGTTTTATTAATAGTAGTATTTTTTTGACCGACTGAGATTTTACTCATCGAACGCGAAGAGGTATTGCTTCAAGGTTTTATAAAAAAAAATATGTTTACAGTTTATTTATTTATTTATATTTTAAAACAAAATTAGCAATTGGGTTTTCTGGAGAGCAAACCAATAGCATCTCTTGTTTTTTTTTTAACAATTCCGAATAGTAATCTCTGAATCCTAAAATTATAGCATATGCAAATTTACCAAAACGGTGAGATTAAACGAAACAAAAAAAAAAAAAAAAAAAAAAAA